>CAUYRT010030728.1:0-15134 GCA_963574885.1 Lepilemur ruficaudatus
CTAGCTCACAGCAACATCACACTCCTGGGCTCAAGTGATCCTTCTGCCTCAGCCTCCCGAGTGGCTGGGACTACAGGCATGCGCCACCATGCCCGGTTAATTTTTCTATATATTTTTAGTTGGCCAATTAATTTCCTTCTATTTATAGTAGAGACGAGGTCTTGCTCTTGCTCAGGCTGGTTTCGAACTCCTGACCTTGAGCGATCCACCCGCCTCGGCCTCCCAGAGTGCTAGGATTACAGGCGTGAGCCACAGCGCCTGGCCTTATATTTAATTTTTTTCAAAATAATTTAAAAGAGCCAATAAAGAAGAATAGCCACCACTTAAAGAATAAATAGATAAATCAATTTAGATAGTCCATATAAACTTTAATATTTTAATATACATAAAAATTTAATATGTGATGTTATGAACTAAGTGTGTGTCCCCCTAAAATTTATATGTGATGAATTAGGAAGTGTGGCCATTGGGGGTCATTAGGATTTAGATGAGGTCATGAGGGTGGAGGCCTCATGTATGGGATTAGTGCCCGTGTAAGAGTCCTGAGAAAGCTCACTTCCTTTATCTCTTTACAGCCTGTGAGGATACAATGAGAATTAGGCAGTCTTCAACCCGGAAGGTTGCAGAGTGCTTATCAGAACCCAGTCATCCTGGCAACCTGACCTCAGACTTCAAGACTTCAGAACTGTGAGAAATCATTGTTTGTTGTTTAAGCCACCCAATCTATGGCACTTTGTTAGAGCAGCCCAAATTGACTTAATAGGTGATACAGCAAGTATCATAAGACAACAGAGAAAACTAGCTAGGTATTTAGAAAGAATTCTCTCATATTATACACCAAAATATATTTTAAGTTGCTTTCAGAAATCAGTGTCAAAAGCAAAACAATTGTGAAATGTAAAGAAATGTAAAATAATATCTTATTTCTGAAGGATGAAATGCTTTCTAACCATGAAAACAATGGAAGAACTAAGACAACAGTCAATATATTTTAAAGGTTTATGTTTAGAACTTCTACTTGTCAAAAATATTATAAAGTTAAAAGATATAACAAGTTAGGAAAACATATCATAATTTTATAAAGAATGAATATTTTCAATGTGTAAAGAATTCATAGAAATTGAATCATAGAAACATTAAGAATCAATAGAAATAAGAAATAAGAAATGAATAAGAATACCCCATTCATAGAAGAGGAATTTCCTGTGTCTGATAAACATGAGAAAACCAATTCTATCTCTTTAGTCATTTAAAAAATGGAAATTGAAAGAAAAATAAAATATTTTCAAATACCTTAATAGCAAAAGCATTTTTAAATGATAATTATCTTGGTAAGAAGGCAGGAAAACATATGTTCTCTTATGGTGTTTGGGCATGTAAATTAGTATAATTTTCTGGAAGCAATTTGTCAGTTTTAAGAACCGTATACTCTTGCTGAAATAGTAATGACTAATTCTAGTGATCCATCTTAAAGAAATGATCAGAAATGTGGTCAAAGATTTATATACAAAGATGTTCATTGCAGTACTATCATAGCAAAAACCATCCAATAATGAGGAAACTAAATTATGGTAGGTACATAATAGTCATTATTTTAGTCATTATTTTAAAAGATAATTATATATATACATCTTTTGACAAAGAAAGATAATCACAATATATGTTTAGTAAAAGTTAGTGTTCAGAAATGTTAGTGTTTCAGAAATGAAAATAGAGTATAATCTCAACCACATAAAGATATTCACACAGAAAAATGACTGCCTAAAAATATTAGTAATGGTTATCTCCTGGTTGGCAGGCTTAAAGGTTAGGATGAAAGTTCAACTCCAGTAAAAAAAAGACCAAAAACGAGCATAAACAGGTTTGGTTGACATAGTGGCTCTACATTGTCAGGGGCCCTGGCTCCTTCCATCTTGTTGCTCTGATATCCTGGAGTGTTGGCTTCATTCCCATCAAACGGGACTCAGCCCAGCACTCACGTTACAAAGAGCAAGGATGAAGAAAGGGGAAGTGTAATAAGCACATGCCTTCCCTGTGAAGGCACAACTCCAAAATTACATACATCACACTCACTTGTATCCCACTGGCCAGAGCCTACTCAATGACCACACCTAGGTGTAAGTGAAGCTGGAAAATGAAGTCATTATTAATTGGGTGACTTTGTAACTAAATAAAAATTCTATTACTGTGTAAAAAAAATATAACAGGAGGCAATTTCTGCCACAGTCCACCTCTTTGGTCACCCAAAGATCCATGTGTACATAGGACATGCTTATCCATTTCTCAAGACAGTCCAAAAATTTCATCTAATTATTAAATTTATCATAATGTCCAGGAATTCTGGAAGATGCCCAGTCCTCTCCATCAGATCAAGATATGGTTCCTTTTGGCCTGACATCCTACAAACTAAAACACAAGTTATGTGCCCCTGTCACCCAACACACATAAAATATAACGGTGAAATAGAAACAGGCTAACTGCATTAAAAATTCCCACTCACACAATCACTGCAATGAAAATAAAATACTTAGGTATAAACTTCGCAAAACATGTACATAACCTGTATGCTGAAAATTACAAAATGCTGACAAAAATAAAAGGAGACTCAAATATGTGAAGAGACAGACTGTGTTCATGAATTGAAAGACATCATAACAAAGATGCCAATTCTCCCCAAATTGATCTATAGATTTGACGCAATTCCTGTGAAAACCCCAGCAAGGGGATTTTGTCTATATTTTTATAGATACATACAAGCTTATTATAAAATTTAAATGAAAAGGCACAGGTGCTAGAACAGACAACACATTTTTGAAAAATAAGAATAAAATGGAAATAAACATTCAACTCAATATTATAGATTATAACATAGCCACCATAATCAAGACAGGGTGGTATTAGTGGAGGGATAGACACATGGATTGTGGAAGAGAATAGAGAACTCAGAAATGGACCCACATAAATATGGGTCTGACTTTTAATAAAGATGCAAAAGCAATTCAGTGAAGGAAAGATAACCTTTTCAACAAATGGTGTTACAGCAACTGGACATCCATAGACCACAAACTGGAAAACAGAAACAAAAACTCAACTTAACCTATACTTCACACCTTACAAAAAATTAAATCAAAATGGATCACAGACTTAATAGTAAAATGTAAAATTATAAAACTTTTTAAAAATAAAATCTTCAGGATGTAAGGCCAAGCAACTTGACACCAAACCATGATCTCTGAAAGGAAAAATTGATAAATTAGACATCATCAAAATTTAAAACTTGCACTCTGTGAAGGACCCTGTTAAGAGAATAAAAAGACAGACTGCAAACTGGGAGAATATATTTGCAAAACACAAACCCTACAAAGAACTAGTATCTAGAATATATAAGAAATTCTCAAAACTCAACAGCAAAAAACCAAACAATCTAATTATAAAATGAGCAAATTTTCACCAAAGCAAATATATAGATGATAAATAAACATATTTTAAAAAATTTAACATCATTGAACTTTTAGTTTAGTCCATTAAGGAAGTGCAAATTAAAATGTCAGTGAGATATTGCTACACACCTATTAGAATGTTTAAAATAAAAAACAGCATCAAATGCTGATGCGTATGTGGAAAAACTGGATTATTCATACATTGCTAATAGAATGGAAAATGGTACACCTACTCTAGAAAACAGTTTGGTATGTCTTATATAACTAAATTTGCAATGCAACTACCATACAACCTGGAAATTTAAGTCTTGGGCATTTTTCCCAGATTAATAAAAACTTATGCTCACACAAAAACCATACACAATGGTTCACAACAGCTTTATTTACAGTAGCCAAAAACTGGAATCAATCCAGATGTCCTACAACTAGTAAACTGGTAAACATATTGTGGTATGTCCATAGCATGGAATACTACTCAGCAATAGGAAGGAACAGATGATTGATATGCACAATGGTTTGGATAAATCTCCTGAAAAACATGCTGAATGCAAAAGGCCAATCCCAAAAGGTTACATATGAGCTATAAAAAGTTACAAAAGGTACAATTCATTCATATAACATTCTTGAAATGACAAAATAATAGAAATGAAGAACAGATTAATGGTTGCCAGGGATCAAGGGTAGTGGATATTGCTGAACGTTTATGGCAACTATATTCATAGTAGTCAAAATCTAAAAACAGCCCATTAACAGGAGAATATATTAACAAGTTGAGATATATCCATATAAACTACAACTCCACAATAAAAAGGGGATATGGACACACACAACAGCATGGATGGACCTCAAAAGCATTGTTAAGTGAAAGAAGCCACACATCTATTCATTATGAGATGGAAACTGGATTCCATTTACCTGAAAATTCAAATTGAGGCAAAACTAATCTACAGAAGAATCCAGAGTGGGTATAGGGGTGAAGAAAGGGCATGTGGGAACTTTCTGGAATGATGGAAATTATCTATATCTTCTGAGAGGTTGGTTGTGTTTACACAGGTCTGTACCATTGTCAAAACTCATTGAGCTGAACATTTAAAATCTCTACTGTTCACAGCATTTTAATTATAAAGCCATTTTTAAAATGTAAGTGATTGTGAGGTTAAATTGAGAGAATCTCTATATGACTTCTATACTGTAGCATTTCCAGGGTCACTCTAAGAGTCTGAGCAGATTTAGTTTCAGTCTCTAGCTGGACTTGACTCACTCCATACTCATCTGACATCCCTTGAGTTATTTTTTCATTCACTAAGTACTAAACATTTCTTGAATCCCTACAAGATGCCAGGCATTATTGTAGATATACTCTTCCCTCTCCAAATATTTCAAGATTGGTGGAACCCAGAGAGAGCTTGTTCAGGAATAGTGTCATGCCTGTCCTGACCCACATCCTCCTCCCAATCCTTGAAAGGAAAACCACAGATGTCAAAAGAGCAGAAATAGAGGCCACACAGGCCTCTATTCCTTCTTGCTTTGCCATCTTCTGTAGCATATGCAATGGCTGAACACATCCACTAGCCCTGTAGACTGTTTAAAAATACAACAGAGGTTCTGCACAGAAGTCCCAGAAAGAAGAAGAATGTCAAAGATGTCAGATCCTGATGTGTAAAGACAAAACGAAGTTTTCAAAAGTTTCTTTGCTTTTTCTCCTCTCTCTCTCTTTTGCTTACCTTTTATTATTTTCTTTTGATTCTTGTCCCTTTCTGAAACATATTTGTTCCCAGACTCTGTTTTCCTGTCTTGTATTTTAAATATCATAAAATCTTATTTAAATTGTCAGTTACAGTGCCTTACTTCTCTAAAAGGAAGCACTGACATATGAACATATCTTCTTAATGAATCAAACAGTATAGGGAGGGCCCCAACACATGGAAATAAACATAAAATACAAATTTAGGAAAATAAGACAAGTCGGGGAAAGTATAGACGTGGAGAAATGGTGATCTTCTGTCAAAGCTTAAAATTAGAAGCTAAAAATGGGGTGGAACCATTAATATCATTGCAAATAGTAAGTCGATAACTGGAACTGTAGCAAAAAATGGTACATTCACATGGCACAAACAAGTCTAAGTTTTAAACACTGAGGGATTATTTAACAACAATAAAAAAGATTGCCAATGAAAAAGATAAGCCTAATATTATTAATTTTGAAGGGTAAATGTGAAATCCATTCATCAGATATAATTAAAATTTCAGGAAATGAAACATTCCAAGACATTATTATAAGCAGTAGTTTCTTAATACTTGCTCTATTCACATAGTTGGGAGGTAATTATTTCCATAGAACATATATCAGGGTTTTAATGACTAGCTTTGATGATTAGACAGTAACTGAACCATAAATAGAATCTAGATTTTCCAGATCTTGGTTTAGTGGCCTGACTCTAGACCAAAGAAAGATACCTTGTCTTTAGGAAATATACCTTTGCATTTAAGAGTTCTCTCGATTATTTCATGGACCACCTTTAGCTAACAGCAGATTAAATAGCATTTCCCACTGTACTCACAACGAACTAACATCTGTTCTAAACAATATATGCATAATCGTTGTTGCTTATTTCTCATTTGACTCGAAGGAGATCATTTAATATTGGATTTTTTAAATAATTTTGTGCTCCAAGGATCCATGCCATGAATTCAAAAAGGATAAATCAGCATATTATTTTTCAAAGAAAAAAATCAGAAGCTTAAGTTTTAATATGTAAACTACAATAAAACCATTCTCAGATCATAATATCAGTATTGATTTATGGATTAGTTGTTGTAGATAATCAGCTAAAGAGCTCAGAGACCCCCAAATCATTCCATAGAAGGCAAACTGTCGGTTTCTTTAGAATCCACTTATTCGTGCCCAGTGGGAGACCATGCCCTAAATAGAGACAGAAAGCTTGCCGTAATAAGCTCAATATTTCATATAAACCGAAGATGGGATTATTTAATTTAACAGAAAACAAATATTACCAAAAATACAAGAAAGTAGCACAGGCTTCTATATTGAGGGTATTACTGCTCATATTACTAAACAGAATTCTAGTCCACAGCAAACAGTGCCAGCCTGGAATAGCAGCAGCATAAGTTTGAAACTGACATACCATGGAAGATGCCACGGCATGGGAAGTCTTACTCAGGGGAATTTCATCTGTCCTTGTGGGTTTTTACTTTTCTTTCTTGTCTGTAAACACAACTATTAAGACTTATCATCAAGAATTTGGTTTACTAGCATTTGTGAGAAGTCCACATAATATCAATAAAGTACATAAGCCCATCAAATTTGTTGATGTGGCTAATTTATGAAGAAAAGAAGAAGCTATAATATCATAACATCACTAGTATAGATGTTAGTTCAACGCTATCCCCTTTTGCCTTAAGAATGAATAATCTGGCCAGGCGCGGTGGCTCACGCCTGTAATCCTAGCACTCTGTGAGGCCGAGGCGGGTGGATTGCTCAAGGTCAGGAGTTCAAGACCAGCCTGAGCAAGAGCGAGACCCCATCTCTACTATAAATAGAAAGAAATTAATTGGACAACTAAAAATATATGTAAAAAATTAGCCGGGCATGGTGGCACATGCCTGTAGTCCCAGCTACTCAAGCATTGCTTGAGCCCAGGAGTCTGAGGTTGCTGTGAGCTAGGCTGACATCACAGCACTCTACAGCCCGGGCAACAGAGTGAGACTCTGTCTCAAAAAAAAAAAAAAAGAATGAATAATCTATTTTTTATTATTAGTGATTTTCTTCTTCAAAAGACCACATCCTGTAAAGTTGTAATATGAATCAAAAAATGTGGCTACACAGGAACTGCCAGACATAGAAACTGCTTTTTTACATCTGTAATTTCAGGAAAATGGTCATAATTCAGCTTTGTTAGTAAATTAGCATGAAGATTCTACAATGCAGAAGGGAGTAGTGGTAGAAAAATAACATTGCCAGGCAGAAGGGGGTGATAGTAACACATACATAACGCATAAGATACTTAAAATGTCCTCTCCAAAAAGTCTTCCTAAATTAACACTCTAACTCGGGTTCGATTCTTACAGAATTTCGTCTATAGTTATATATTGGTCTAGAAAGCTGTCATCATGGCAAAATGCCTAAACGTATGCTTTGTTTCTTTCTAATGGAAAATGCAAGGTTTTGACATGAGAAAGAGCTGAGTGTGAATCCTGATAAACTTCTTATTAGGATAAACTTCTTATAGAAGTCAACTTATTACTGACTTCTAATAAACTGTGTGATCTTGAACAACACTTTTTTGAGGTTCAGTTTTTCCATCTGTAAACAAGGATAATAATACCTGCTTTAGGGGCTTGGTGTATGGTTTATTTGGGATAACATAAAAATAACCTAGTGTTTGGTGGAAAATAAATACTCCATAAATGGTGATCTTCTCTCTTTCCTCTTCAGGCTAGGGATCAAGATTTCTATAATTTTCATGATTCCTCCACAACTTAAAGAATTCTGTTTATATAGACACTCAATAATTCTGAGTGATCACATCAAAATATCTCAGCAAGACTGTGAATATGCAGGTTTTAATCACAACTACCTCGAAGCAACCCAGATTTCTACAATATAATTACAACTATAGATCCACAAAAAGGATTCATAATCAAGTTACGTAGCAGTAGATATTTGTGGCTTATATTGAAATAAATTTTAATGGGTGTAGAAAAAAATCTTTGAATTGGTTATACAAAATCAAGTGCTCTCCCTCCTTCCTTTATATCTAAGTTAAATAATACCCAAATATACAAGCATACAGTAGACTAAAAATAGAATTCAATATTGATTTCTTTTTCCAAAATACATAAAAAGCTAATCTTATAGAGAGCTTTATGATGGTAATAGTTTGCCTAATCACATCATTTGGAATATAATGCTTTTCTCTATTTTAAAATGAGTGTAAAAAAAATCAATAATCCCCCCAGACTATCTGTATGATACAACTACATGATGCACTCGTAATAATCTGACCATAATTTAAAATCAAAATAGCATCAAAGTGGCACCTATATTGCCTTCATTGGGACCTGCCATGAGATTACTGTTACAATATGAACTATATTTGCATACATTAAAATACAGCAGAAAAAGTAGCCACTATGCATGCTAAATAGTTGTCTTTTCTAAACTTAAATATCTCTGGTGGCTCCCTTTTATGCTCCCAAACCCCTAAGGATATTTTTCTACATTAAGAATTGCCTGCATCCAGGCAATTATTTGCAAAAACTCAAATCAACAATACCTTTGCTTATTTGTGATATTGTCTCTATTTTTCTATGTCTGGTTTCAAGCTGCAAGGCTACCATGAAAGCTGAATCTTTACAAGTTCATATTCTCCTGCTGTTCCTCTCTCACCTCAAGTCAGCCTCCCCTGTTACAAAGGGCATGTGCTAATGATCCAAGTCACAAGTGAGTATATAAAAGAAAAAATGAAAAGGCTATAATCACATTAATGAAATGAACAAGGGAGGTTTTAGGCAGAAAGTCCACAAGGCTTTGAGGGGCAGCCCTGTTACCATTAGCATTACCTCTTCTAGCTCCTATGCCAGTCTCCTACCTGCAGCCTGGTTGATCAAGTATCACAAGCTTATAAATGCTGCTTGCCTGAAATACCACTGAAACTTACATGCAGAAATTGTTATTCATTAAATACACAGTTCTATTTTAAACCACATCTCTGACTGCAGGCTAGTGTTTGCCTGAAGGTAGGTCATTGAGAGTCAATGCAAATTAGGATAGTTCCCCAGCAGTTAAAAAAAAATTAACTTAGGGAACTTTGTGGCCACAGGTCTTTCTCAAAGCAGCACCACTGATGCTCTTTAGGATGTAGCCTCATCAACCAGGTACTGAGCCAAGGTCTCCAAACTGAATATTGAGAGTGGAGGCTCTCCCAGTAGACCTCTCAAAAGGTGACTTCCACTGATTCTGGGATGCCATCACTTTAAATGAAAATAACAAGTGTTACAATGGGAAACACCTGATACACTGTACACTACAATATGGTAATTACCTCATGTCACTCTTCTACCTTGAGTAACATTCATTAGAAAATGTTAAACACAAATCACAGTATAAGAGATACTACCCATAATTTACCCTACCTTATAAGCACTTTAAAGTCATGGAAAATGCACAGTTAAATAGCTGAGTCTCTGGGGAACCTGAGTCTTAAGTTCTCACTGACTTCCAGCTAAGTTAGAGAAATCGCTCTTGCTCACAAACTCCCACTTGAAATTGGAGGTTTTAAAAAAAGGGATTCCTTTTAGAAGATTTCTCAGTTGACTCTAGATCACTGGTTCTCAAACTTGGCTGTACATTTGGAGTTATTTGGAGAGGTTTCAAAACTTTTTAGTCCTTGAGTTCCACCTTCAGAAGTTCCGGTTTACTTTGTTCTGGGTGCATCCTAGGCAAAGACTTATTAGACAACTCAACTGCATAGAAAAGTTTAAGAGCCACTGCACTAGACCAGTGTCTCTCAAAATGCAATGTGCATGTGGATCACCTTGGGGTCTTGTTAAAATTCAGATTTGATTTGCTAGGTTTTAGTAGGGATCTGAGATTCCACATTTCTGACAAGCTCCCAAGCCTGTGCTGTTGATCTGCAGACCAAGCTTTAAGGAGCAAGGCTTTAGACAAAATTGGTGATGTAGGCAATGAGATATTAACTCCCCTTTATTGATAATCTGAATCCTTGCCTTTAATCACAGCAGAACCCATTCTGGTGAGGTACATAGTATACACAAATAATACATGTTTACTTTTTGCATGAAGTTAGAAAAAGATACTAGATTATAATTGGTAGCCACTAAATCTGGCACTGGGATATCATCTGACCCTAAATATTGATTCTGTTCTACATCCAATCTAACATGTAAAAATATTTTATTTATATCAGATAAATGTTTTGCCTTATAGGTCTGCTACATCAGACATTTAGACTGAACCCTCCTCCCCAAAAATGCTACTGAGAGTTGTCATAAATACAAAGGTAACAATTAGATGGCACTATATCAACTATAGTACTTTTTGAATTCTTATTATTGTGCTTATATAAATGGCAAATTCAATGGAATCACCAAACCCAAAATATATAAATTATTTTGTGAAAAATAATTTTTTATATTTTACCCACACTTAAGATATAAAAGTAATAGTCTATTCTGGTAATTGGGGAGACTTTTCTGCTAATTAAAAGATCAAAGAAGTTGGATTAAGAACAATAAATAGGCCAGGGGCAGTGGCTTACGCCTATAATCCTAGCACTCTGGGAGGCCAAGACAGGAGGATCACTTGAACCCAAGAGTTTAAGACCAGCCTGGGCAACAGCAAGACCCCATCACTATAAAAAATAGAAAAATTAACCCGCCATAGTGGCATGCACTTGTAGTTTTAGCCACTCAGGAGACTGAGGCAGGAAGATCACTTGAACCCAGGAATTGGAGATTGAAGTGAGTTATGTATGATGGCACCCCTGCACTCTAGCACAGGCAATAGAGTGAGACCCTGTCTCAAAAACAGTAATAATAAATACCATGCTTCACCTCAAAAAACTATAGCTTATTATGTGCCATGCACTTACTTCAAACACTATATATTATATAAATTACTGTGTATAATGTAACAATTGTTATTTATAGTGTTTATATATTCATATGTAAATATTTATTATTATAAATATATATTTGTTTATTCCTCTAAAAAGTGCTATCAGATAGGTACCTTTATCATCCCCATTTTATATCTGAAAAAACTGAGAAACAGAGAGATTAAGTAACTTACACAAGATCAAAGAGTTAAAAAGTGTTGGAGCTACGATTTAAACTCATACTTTCGGAATCCAGAGTTTTGCTTTTACCCACTTTGTTATAATGCCTTTCAAGAAAAAGAGCAAACTTCTTTCCTGAAAGAGAATTGGAAGATACCCAGATCACTCCTCCACTCTTTACCCCTTACTCAGGAAAGTTTCTGTAATGCCTAGAATTCTGAGGAGTGAAGTACAAAAAGCACAAATGATACTTTTTGAGATAATTAAATGGCTTACCTGCTTTCCTTCCTCTAGTTTTTCTATGTCCTTTAGGAATCTTCAATTTCAAGTAGATAAGAATCAGACAAGATTTAGTTGGCCACAGGATTTCTAAAATAATTGGTAGCAGCAGGTAGATTGGCAGTGCGCAAAGCAGTAGCATTTGTTCCGTGAAAAGCAAGAGATTGGAATGGTTGTTCCGAGGGAGTCCTAATCCAAGGGGAAAGAGTGAAAACAGGAGTATCTGGTTCTCAAGAGTTCTGCTGCATGGTGGCAATAGTAGAAGCCTCTGATAATTGGGAAACTTTCATTTTCTCTGGAGCTTCTGATGAATACAGAGCTTTCAGCAGCTAAAGTCCAGATTGATTTTTGTGGTTGGGATGCACTGCTAAAGTGTCTAAAACACCAGACAGAGACTCCAAGATAGTGGCTGCTGCCGCAAAGAATCCTAAGCATGTTCACAAAATTCAGCTAAATGGTTTGAAGTCCCATCCTGGTGTCTAGGGGCTGAGAATAATCAGAGTCAAAAATTAGGGGTATTTGCCCCACAGAATACAAAATATCATCTGTGAATACTACAAAAACTTATACATACACTAACTGGAAAATGTAGAGAAAATGGATAAATTCCTGGAAACACACAAACTCCCAAGCCTGAATCAGGAAGAAACAGAAATCCTGAACAGATGAATAATGAGCAGTGAGATTGAAGCAGTAATAAAAAATCTACCACCACCACCACCAACAACAAAACAACCCCAGACCAGACATATTCACAGCCAAATTCTACGAGATCTATAAGAAAGAAGTGGTACCTATCCTACAGAAATTATTCCAGAATATCAAGAAGGAAATAATTCTCCCTTACTCATTCTATGAATACAGTATCATCTTGATGCCAAAGCCAAGAAAGGACACAACAAAAAAAGTAAACTACAGACCAATGTCCCTCATGAACAGATGCAAAAATGCTCCAAAAAAAAAATACTAGCAAATGGAATTCAACAGCACATCAAAAAGATAATTCATTATGATAACATGGGTTTCATCCCAGGGATGCGAGGATGGTTCAACATATGCAAATCAATAAATGTGATTTACCGCATAAACAGAAGCAAAAACAAAGACCATATGGTTGTCTCAATAGATGCAGAAAAAGCATTTAATAAAATCCAGCACCTTTTCATAAGGTTTCATAAAAACCCTCAACAAACAAGGCATAGAAGGAACATGCCTCAAAATTATAAAAGCCATATTTGACAAACACACAGGCAACTTCATACTGAATGGGGAAAAATTGAAAGCATTCCCCCTAAGAACTGGAACAAGATAAGGGTGCCCACTGTCACCACTTCTATTCAACATAGTACTGGAAGTCCTAGCAAGAATGATCAGGCAAGAGAAAGAGATAAAGGGCATCCAAATTGGGAAAGAGAAGATCAAACTATCACTGTTTGCTCAAGATAAGATCTTGTATCTAGAAAATCCTGAAGAGTAGACCAAAAGACTCCTAGAGTTGATAAATAAATTCAGCAAAGTCTCTGCTCACAAAATCAATGTACCCAAATCAGTAGTATTTCTATATACTATTAACAGTCACAGCCAAGGTGAGAGTCAAATCAAAGACTCAATACCATTTACAATAGCCACAAAGAAAATAAAATACCTAAGAATATACTTAACTAAGGAGGTGAAAGATCTCTACAAAGAGAACTACAAAACACTGATAAAAGAAATTACAAATAACCCAAACAAATGGAAAAACCCATGCTCACAGATTGATAGAATCAACATCATTAAAATGTCCATATTGCCCAAAGTGATTTACAGATTCAATGTCATCCCTATCAAAATATTGACATCATATTTCACAGATTTAGAAAAAATAATTCTAACCTTCATTTAGAACTGAAAAAGAGCCCAAATAGCCAAAGCAAATCTTAAGCAAAAGGAACAAATCTGGAGGCATCACATTACCTGACTTCAAATTATACTATAAGTTTATAGTAACCAAAACAGCTGGTAATGGTACAAAAGTAGAGACATAGACCAATGAAACAGAATAGACAACCCGGAAATAAAACCATATGCCTAACACCAACTGATCGTTGACAAAGCAGACAGCATACACTGGGGAAAAGAAGCCCTATTCAATAATTGCTGCTGGGAAAACTGGATAGCCACATGCGGAAGAATAAAACAGGACCCCTATCTCTTGCCATATATAAAAATTAATTCAAGATGGATAAAAAAACAATTAAATGTATGTCAGGACACTATAAAAATTCTAGAAGAAAATGTAGGAGAAACTCTTCTAGACATCATCCTAAGCAAAGAATTTATGACTAATACCTCAAAGGCATATATAAGTATAACAAAAATAAATAAATTAGACTTAATTAAATTGAAAAGCTTCTGCACAGCAAAGGAAATAATCAACAGAGTAAAAGGCAGCCTACAAAATGTGAGAAAATATTGACAAACTATACATCCAATAAAGGGCTAATATCTAGAATCTACAAAGAACTCAAGCAAGTCAGCCAGAAAAAAATGAACAGCCCCATTGAAAAATGGACAAAAGACATCAACAAACATTTTGCAAGGGAAGATAGACAAAAAACATTTTAAAAATTCTCAATATCACTAATCATCAGGGAATTGCAAATTAAAACCCCATCACCTTACCCTTGTCAGAATGGCTATTATTAAAAAGTTAAAAAACAATATATGTTGTCATGGATGTAGTGAGAAAGAAATGCTTATAACACTGTTTGTGGGACTGAAAATTAGTACAACCCCTGTAGACAACAGTATGGAGATTTGTCAAAGAAATAAATGTAGACTTCCCCTTTGATCAAGCAATCTCACTAGTAGATATCTACCCAAAGGAAAATAAGTCATTTTATCAAAAAGACAACTGCACTTGAATGTTTACTGCAGCGCAATTCACAATTGCAAAGATCGGGAATCAACGTAAGTGCCCATCAATACATGGATAGCTACAAATATGTAGTACATGTATATATACCATGAAGTACTACTCAGCAATAAAAAGGAATGAAATAATGTCCTTTGCAGCAACTTAGATAGAATTGGAGACCATTATCCTAAGAGAAGTATCTCAGGAATGGAAAAACAAACACCACATGTATTCACTAATAATTTGTAGTTAAATGATGGACAACTGCAGGCACAAAAAGATGTAAAGGACCTTGGAAACAAAGAAGGGAGTAGGGTTGGAGTGGGGAGGGGTAAAAACTTACCTATCAGATACAGTGCACAATATTCTGGTGACTGGCAAACTAAAAGCTCAACTTAAGCATTATACAAGGTATCCATATAACAAAAATATTTGTATCCCCTTAATATTTTGAAATAAAAAATAAATTAGTGGTATTCTCATTGAAATCAGGAATCAGTCATTGCTAATAAAAACACATTGAAACTTCGAAATAGAAACATTCTCACTGTTTGAAAAGTTAGGAAACAATGATAAAGATCATTCTAAATGATAATAAAACACTAGACTCTGGATTATTAAAGATAGAAACAACATTCATACTCATTGTCACTTCTAACAAGGTTTTGGAAATCTTAGCCAATATAAAAAAAAAAA
>CAUYRT010030729.1:0-18110 GCA_963574885.1 Lepilemur ruficaudatus
GGTGTCAGCCTAGCTCACAGCAACCTCACACTCCTGGGCTGAAGCAATCCTTCTGCCTCAGCCTCCCGAGTAGCTGGGACTACAGGCATGCACCACCATGCCCGGCTAATTTTTTCTATATATATTTAGTTGGCCAATTAATTTCTTTCTATTATTAGTAGAGATGGGGTCTCGCTCTTGCTCAGACTGGTTTTTGAACTCCTGACCTTGAGCAATCCTCCCGCTTTGGCCTCCCAGAGTGCTAGGATTACAGGCGTGAGCCACCGCACCCGGCCACCATCGGTCTTCTTTTTCTAGGCCTTGAGTCATTCCTCAGATAAAGCGGTTCACAGGCCCTAGCTGTTCTATTCTGACTCTGGTCCACTTGGTCAGGGTCCTCAAAACCAGATGCCTAAAGCATCCTCTAGATGTAAGGTAGAGTGGGACCACCGTCTCCTTTGTTCTGTTGCTCTACTTCTGTAATGCAGCCTAGTGTGCCCTTAACCTTTTCAGCTTCAATACTGATGTATATTAACTTGGAGTCAATTCAAAAATTCAGGGTTTTTTTTTTCATGAATTTTTATGACACCACTGGGCTCCTGAAGAAGGAGTGGCCAAAGGAAGGAGAAGGGGGAAAGATGAAGTTAGGAGGAATTTGTCCTTAACAATGTTGCCTATTTATTCAGTGTTTCCTGCTCCCAATAGATGTAGATCACCTCACACCATCCCTCCCTTCAGGCCTCATATCAGTTGTGTGCCAAACACGAGGCCCTAATAAATAAATGCCTTTCCAACAGTCTGCCTAGACGCATAGCCTGGCGCACAGGCCTCCCCCCGGCACCCTCAATTCTATCCCTGACAGCCAAGGGGCACTTGTGGCAAGTGATTAGAAGCAGGAAATGTTGGCAATTGCCATAAAACACACGCATCCAAGAAATGCATTTATGTAAAAGTATCCAACAGTTCAGACACTGAGCATTGAATAAGAGCCTTAGCCAAAAATGTGTAGGGGAATGGACCAAGAAAGCAGTGTGCTGGCTTGCCTTTCTCTAGGCAGTCAAAAAGCTAAGCCATCAAGGGGAGACGATTCTTTATAACACAGGTGTTGCATCTTTCTTGTTGGATTTTCCAAAGTAAAATACAATATATTCAATGGACAAGGAGGAGGATTGCTTTTCCAGGCAAATTTTCTAGAAACTTGGGGTCATTTAAGAGGATAGACTCAATTGAACATGTCTAGGGACTTATGTTTCTGTATGGTCAACTTCAGGCAGATGGCTATTTTCTCCTCCATTCAGACATTCCTTCCATCAGATCAATTCTACCCCTTCCCCTGAAACACACACACACATCCCACCAACATTCTCATCATTCCTAGAACTGCACACCTAGTGCCTCTTTGACTTCTCTCTTCTTAGAAATTCAGTGCTCATATTCCTCTACACAGGAGAGCCAGCCCCTCCTGGGCCTTCAGCCTTCCTTTTCTTTAATCATAAACAGAGACTTTGATCCTTGGTCAGCTCTTCTTTTCTCCAAATTATCCCCTATCTCTTTATAGGGGCTTGCTCTTCTGCCTTTCACTGTAACCAGGTCACTCCAATGTAGAAGACATGCTTGTCCACACCACTGCACCAACCCATCTGTCTGTCTTCACTCGCAGCTGGACACCCGAATAATTACTCTACATGCATTCCATTTTTGGATCCACCACCAACTCCATTTTCATTAACCTACAAAAATATATCCTCCTAAGGTCAATTCGGACTTTCTGTTGGAAAAATGTGATGATCTTCTTGTGTAGTTTATCTTCTCACGTACTTTTCCTTGTTGCCTTGGGATCCAGCAGGAGTGTAAGGGGCTGGAGGGGAGTAAGAGCTGTGGGGTGTACTGGGAGAGATTGCCAGGTTTGCTTCCTCTGCAAGGTCTTCATCAGTCACTCTGTCCCCTTATGCTCCCCCGACCAAGTCTAGTTATAGAGTAGGATACAATTCTGATGATTCTTGCCCCAAATACCACAAATCCAGAAAAGGTCCAAATTCTTTGCCCTGAAGATGGGGTCAGAAATCACCCCAAATCCTCCTTTTTTTCCATTAATCATAGCTGAGTGATAGGTGTGTTCAGGTCTGAAATGGGCCTGTTGGATGTCTGACCTCTCATTCAGGTGGCTCTTCACCAGAAAGTCTCTTGATCATCAGTTTTCAAAAATGACAGCCCTCACCCATCTTTAATTTAGTGCTTTCCCCATCTCTCCTTTTTCTTCTTTCAAACTGAGTTTCTCTCTGTATCACTGTCTTTCAGACAGCCTCCCACTCTGACCCACACTGATCTTTCCATTATCATGAGAATTCCCCAAACCACATTTAAAAGCCACAGCACCCTTTTCTCATTCTCCCAGAAGTGCAAAGTATGAGAAATGAAACTTTACTAATTGTAGACTACTTCTTCTTCTTTAAAAACCATTAGTTGCTAGTCTTGGATGTCTTAGGATCGTAAGACCAAAAAGAAACCTTGAAAAGTCAATCTATTAGTTACATCACCTTTAAATAATTATGTAACGGCATTGAAGAATTCAGAAAACTGCTGAATTCACTTAAACAAAACTAAACTCTGTTCCAAGCCACTGGGATTTGGTTAAGGTGAATCTGAAGCCCATCTGCCAATCATCCTAGAGCCACCTGAGTACCTCAGACCTGGTGCTATGGTTTGAGTATGTCTCCCAAAAGTTTCTGTGTTGGGAACTGTTAATATAACAGTATTAAGAGGTGGGGCCTTTAAGAGGTGATTGGATCATGAGGGCTGAGCCCTCATGAATGGATTAATGCTGTTATCTTGAGAGTGAGTTCTGGAGGGAGTGAATTAGCTCTCCCAGGACTGAGTGAGTTCTTGAAAGAGCAGGTTGTTATAAAAGCAAGCTCAGCTTGCTCTTGGGTCTCTTTCACATGCACTGCTTGCCGTTCTGTTTTTATATCATGTTATGACACAGTGCAAAAACTCTTGGCCTTCCCAGCCTCCAGAACCATGAACCAAATAAACTTCTTTAATTAATAAATTACCACATCTCAGATATTCTGTTATGGCAACAGAAAATGCACTAATACCCCCGGAGAAGCAAGCTCAGTATGATGTTTTAATAATGGAATTGGATACCTTGAAGAGCCACAGGTTAAATGTGAAAGTCACCATCAATATAAAAAGCTAGGAGCCTTGGTCAAATTACATGCTTTTAAGTTAAACATATATATGTACGTTTCAATGTGGAGATATCTAGGGATATTTTCATGAATTTGAATGGTTTAGAACAGGAGTTATTAACCTGATGGTTGGAACCAACCTCAAATGTATACATTTTCATAGTGCAAATGTTCATTGCATTCATCAGATTCTTAAGGGATTCATGGCCTCCAAAAGGCTTAAGAACCCCTGTTTTAGAAGAAAGGCAAGATTAAAATCAAGATATTATTTTATATATTAATAAATGCATTAAGTAAAAATATCAAATAACTTCCATTTCAGCAAACAGCAAGAAAAAATGTCAGCTATTGTAAATAATCATCACATGATTATAACCACATTTAAATACTAATATAGACAATAGTATTCCAGTATTTCAGATATGTATCAACAAGTATTTACTCTAATATACATACAACAAGTACATCAGGAATAGAGGAGTGTTCAAATACAGATTTTAACCTGGTTGGCGAACTACTGATAGACTTACTTCCATTATTGTCTAAGAAAAACTTAAATCATGTAACGTAAAGGCAATACCAAATACAAATCAAATCACTACTGAACATAGTGCCTCAGTTATAACACCTCATTTTTCTTATATTAGATAAGAAAAATAAATTATTATACATGCTTTATAGCAGATTGATTAAAAGATATACTGGGGAAACTCCTTTCATAGCCAGATTTTGCAGCCAAAATTCAGAGCTTGGATTTTTTTTAAGCCAGGACCCATTCAGAGTACTCTAAGAATAGTTCTCAAATTGCTGAAAAGCATCACTTCCATAAATCTATTTTGGAAATAGATTTTAAAAATTAGAAGATTTGAGTCAGCCACACACAAACCAACCAAGTTCTTATATTATGTACTCCATTTGTTTTTTTTACATTTAAGATATAATTCATTTATTTATTCATTTGACAAATATTTATTGAGCTTCTGCTATATGCAGGCACTGATCTCAGTGCTAGGATTACAGCAGTGAACAAAACATACCAAAAATATGCAAGTAATACATATGCTCATTGGAAAACATTCGGATACAGAAGTGCACAGAATTAAAAAATCAAACTTGTTCTCCTTAAATCCCACCTTCATCTCAGTTCCTTCCTTGTAATTAATGGCTACCAGTTATATGTATTTTCTTCTAGACCTTTTCTGTTCATTTAAAAAAAGAAACACCTTACATAAAGTTTTAAAAACAATTTTATTGAGATGTAATGTACACACTGTATATATGTATATACACACCATAAAATTCACTTAAATAAAGTATAAAACGAATTTTTTTGCAATGCAGGGTGTCCAACATCATAATCTAGGTAAGTAAATTTTTAAATTAGAAATTAATATGTTATTTTTGAATTTAAAATTTCACTTCTCTAGATTATGGTGATATATAGATATATACTTATATATAACTTTCCTTTTTCAGTTAGTACTAAACTTTGGAGATGTTCACTCCACATGAGTATAGGTAGATTTGTGATTACTTTCTAAAGAGAGGAATGTGTCTCTTGTCAGATTCCTTAGAAAAAGGATGCTAAAGACAGCAATTAGATAGAATTGTTTATGGTAACAAATAACTATCATAATTCAATATGCAAAGAGAAGTTATTAATAGTTGACTTACAGAAAGTCCAAAAATCAACAGGGAAAAAAGTATTACGTACTCCATTTAAACTCAACATTTAAACACACACACACAAAACTAGCAATTTTGGATATCTTGAAATAATAACAATATGAATAGCTAACAGTTATATAACTTGTACTGTATGCTATACAGTGTTCTAGAAGCTAAACGTATAGGAACTCTTTACGTTCTTACAACAATTCCCTGAAGTATTTACTTATTATATAGATGTGGAGACTAAGGAACAAGGGCTTCGGTAATATATCCACTAAACTAAAAAGTTAAAAAGAGGCAGAGCTGGGCTTCAAACCCAAGTAGGTTTTGGCCACTCTGGATGCGCTTCAGAGCCCACACTCTTAACTGATTTGATGGGATGTGGGGGAGTGAAGGAGGGAGAATATAAATAAATAGATAAAAGTTTATGATAAATGTAAATGGGGTAATATAGGTAAAGTGTTTAGCACAGTGGCTGATTCCTAGTAAGCGCACAATAAAAGTATATGAATAAATAAATCATTATATTATTAATTAAATAATAAGTCATTATATTTTGTATTGTATTTTTCAGGGAGAATGTTTCTCTTCTATTAGGAAAGTTAACATTTCTGTTGCCAGCCTAAGGGTTTAATGAGCTGTCTACATTTGGGGCTGCTATGATTCACCTCCTAGTTGCTAAGCACAGGTACTGCAAAGTTAAAGGAGACTATGTCTGAGCTCAAAGAAGTTGCAGCAGGGAAAACAATAATAAAGGTAATAATAAAGGTAATACTTTCATTATTGTTTTCCTCCAGAGCCAGGCGCTGGAGGCCAGGAGCTCAAGGCTGCAGTGCACTGTGACTGTGCCTGCAAAAAGCCACTGGGACTCCAGCCTGGGCCACATATTGAGACCCTGTCTTGAATGAATAAATAAATGTATTGTATATATTGATGCTTTGGGTGCACCAATGGAGAAATCAGCATTATTTAGGGGAGTCAAAGAAGGCTTCCAAGAAGAAGGAAACCTTGAGACAGCAGTTGGGAGATAGAGTCAGAGCATGAGTTATATTATATGCCTTTCAAGAAATTTGAGTTTTATCTGGAAGATGATGTGGAGCCATTATGAAGGGATGAAATTGGAAGGGCCTGGAGGGAAGGACAGTTAGAAGGCTGGATGTGAATTACCCCATCCCAGCTGACAACAAAGTCTCCACCCAAAACATCTGCTGTTCTTGCTAGTTGGTTTCTTATCTTTTGACTCATAAAGTTACTTTGTCTTCAAGTGTCTGAATCACAATGTGGTCTCAACCAAAGATAATCTTTTATGTCTGAAATTTGTTTTTCATGCTTAATATTAAGCATCTTTTCAGTGCTCTAGAAACTTCTTTTCAAAACGTCAGAGACCTATGATAAAGCTAGACAAAAAAGGATTCCTTGACAGATTAATGCTTTAAAATGAAAACAAAACAAAACAAAACACCAAAAAAAAGAGGATTCTTCAATTTAGAGATGCCCAAGGGAGTAATTTAAAAACAAGTTTGACAACCAGCAACTCCCGTCACATCAGAGTCATAGCTGTGGTGGAAAGAAAGGCTTAGAGGAGGGGAAGGTTTAGGTGAGGTTTAAATTTCAACTTCCTTGCAGTAGGGGTCACTCTTTGGGATGAAAAACAGATAAAATGCCCCTTTTGCAAAGCGTGCTCAAACAGAAGAAGTTGTAGGGTAACCCGGATTAAAACCAGGGAGAAGGCTGGGCGGTGCCTCACACCTGTAATCCTAGCACTTTGGGAGGCGGAAGTGGGAGGATTGCTTGAGGGCCAGGAGTTCAAGATCAGCCTGGGCAACTTAGGGAGACTGTGTCTCCACCTAATAATAATAATAATAATAATGATAATGATATGAAACCAGGGAGGAGAAATACCAGATAATGCTGGGCAAAGATTGGAGCTGGAGGTGAGAGAGGGAAGAAGAGAAGCAATGTGTCTATAAAATGGTTCTTTTTTTTTTTTTCTGGTAAATAATCTATCACATTAACTGGCAAAAATGAAGTATTATTGTGAATTCACATTTTCAAAATACCAACTATTTTATTTTTTACCTTTTTATTATGAAAAATTACAAACAAAGTCAAGAGAATATAATGAAAACCCACGGTCCAACTTCAACAGTTCTCAACCCATGGCCAGGCTTGTTTTCGTGGCACTATGGCCTCCTGGGTGACCCGGAGGCAGTCATTGCATCTGTGGGTGCCTCAGTGAGCACCAGCCTGGGTCTAGCATTTGTCTTCACTCACTCTCGTCCTCTCAGGCAGGAGTCCGAGGACAGGAAGGAGACAGGTTTGAGGAGAGCAGGACAGTCTCCACAGAAAGCCAAAGCTGGCTGACAAACGGAGAGTGAGATGTCCCTCCCGCCCCTTCCAGGTGGCAGCGCCTTGGCAGGGTGGGGCAAGATTACAAACCTAGGGCACGAGAGGAGGGGCGTCCAGGCTGGAAGTATTTAGGATCTGCTGACGTCCTTTCTGGCTTCCGGGCTGAAGGGCACATTCTCCTCAGCTGTGGAGAGGTTTAGAGCAAGAGGAAGCAGGAATTCGACTGGGGAAAGGTCAGTTGTGTTCCCAGTCACCCAAGTGTGGTGCTGAGAAGACACTCGTAATTGACGGAGCAAATGTTTATCCCTTGTCTATCACCAACCTGTAAATCAATTTCTGGCGACAACCGCCCTCATTCTTTTCCTCCAATCTCACACAAAGACATGACCCTCTTGTTCTTAGCCAACACATCCACCTCCACCTCCCGCTGGTCATTCTTCCTCTCGGCAGGTACTTTCCCAGCAACACAGCTAGGTGCTGTACATCTGCGCACACTCCAGTGGCTTCCTGCGCCTCCTGCCTTCTCTCCTCTTCAGCTCCCCGTTGCCTGGATAGGACTGGGCATTCTTCAAAGCCTTACCTTCTTGGGAAACCTCCTGTGTTCTTGGGAAACCTAACCGCCTTCCCACTGAGTTAGGTATGCTCCTCCTGGCTCCTGGTATACCTGGAGTCTCTACCTGCAGGTGCACCACCCTGGGGTGTGCATTGCCCGCTCCCAGCTGCCTGATGCCCTAAGGCAGACGCTGAGTCTTGTATGTATGTATGAGACAGAGACTGGCTCTGTTGCCCTGGCTAGAGTGCTGTGGCATCAGCCTAGCTCACAGCAACCTCAAACTCCTGGACTCAAGCGATCCTCCTGCCTCAGCCTCCCGAGTAGCTGGGACTACAGGCACACACCACCATGCCTGGCTAATTTTTCAGTTGCTCCGCTAATTTTTCTATTTTTAGTAGTAGAGACGGGGCCTTGCTCTTGCTCTTGCTCAGGCTGGTGGAGACTGAGTCTTACTTCTCTTGCATCCCTAGCTCTCATGGTGATCATTCAGAAGAAGGTGCTCAGGGAATGTTCGTCAGAAAATGATGGGGCTACAAAGATGAATGAAACCAGCCCTACTCACCGTAGCTCAGTCTATGGAGAAGCATCCCCCTAACACAAAGAGATCAGGGTGCCTGCCTACTTTTCTTGAGGGGGTTCCCATCACATTCAAGGTAAAACTCCAAGTTCTCTGCAATGGCATACAAGGCCCCTCTAAGCCTACGTCCTTCTCCAGCTCAGTCTTCTGCCACTCACTAGTAAGAGCACAATCCCTGACTACAAAGTGAGCTTTTCCAAGCCCCCTCTAGGATTCTCTTCTAGCCACTTGGAATTTCAACTCCTAATCTAATCGGCCACCTAGTGGCTAATTGGCCACTTCCTGCTCATCCTTTGAGACACAGCTGCAGAGTCACTGCCTGTGTGAAGGGCGCCCTGGCCCTAAACCTGGGCGTGGGGCATGGCACCTCCTACATACACCCAGAGGTGGCACCTGGAACCCAGTATTATCTTCTCCACTAGACAAGAAGATTCCTGGGAGCAAGGACTGCTTTTTTCATCCTTGCATCCCCAGCAATCAGCACAGCATCTGGCACATATTAGTGCCTCGATAAACGTTTGATGAATGACTGAATGAGGGAATAAAGTATCTGGTTCCTTTAGCTTCTGTCGCTGCAGAAGCATACACGGATACTTTACACTCATTCTGTGGTCTGAGGAAGACTGGTACTGCAGAATTAAAATGTCAAGAGACCAACCAACCTTGTTTTGTGGGTAGTAGAGTAAGCAAATCTCTAGTACCAGGAGATCCTTCCTCCTCTGATTTAACTTCTGAGAGAGTGGCTACTTGCACAGAAGACATCCCTACGCTCCCAGTCATCAATTAATGAGAGCCAGAAAATGCAATGGAGCGGCTGGCTATGGCCTGAGCCATTGCTCCCACGTCATACTGTATAGAAAATGAAATCTGAGTGTCATGTGTTCCTTGTTATTCCCAGTCAGGTTCTAACTCATGGAGTTAGAGACACATCACCCCCAAAATAAAAGGTAATCTAAGAAAGTTGTTTGTACACCACAGTCTTATGGAGCTGAAAACCACAAAAAAGTAGACCTCTAAAAACACTCCTCTGTCATCTGTTTCATCCTTGAGCTCAGTTAAAACTGCTCCTAAACTTAGTCTCCTCTAATTTGTCTTGAATATTTTCCTAAAGGTATCCTGGCTAAATTTCCCCTCCCCATCACTTTTCAATAGTCAGAATGTGTGAAAATATTTTTTCACATTAACCATTCACTAGACGTGCTTTTGGAAATCAAGCTAGGCAACAGCACCACCATTCTAACTTGGGTAATTATCTTCCTGCTCCAGTTCCCAATCAGATACACCTTTTTTTGTTTTTGTTTTTGTTTTAAGAAGATAGGATCTCGCTCTGTTGCCCAGGCTGGAGTGCAGTGGCACAATCATAGCTCACTACAGCCTTGAACTCCTGGCTTTAAGCAATCCTCCCACCTCAGCCTCCTGAAGTGCTGTGATTACAGGCGTGAGCCACCGGGCCCAGCCCAGACACACCTTTCATATCTAATATATATGTATGAATTAATCCAATATTCTTAATTTCATTCCAAAGCCTGGATATAAAGACCTATTCATGTTTAACTCTTGACCTTTGCCTGGGGCATAATGACAATGTGATAATGGAAAAATAGGAGCACAAACTTTTGGTCATTGAAGAATTTGCAAAACTGAGGGGCGAGACAAGATGCAGACACTTTAGTGAAGAAATGTCGGCAATAATATTTTCAACATAGGTAATGCTCTGCTGAACCCATGCACATTCATTGGATCTAAAATAATCCTGAGATGCAGATACTACCTTCTTCATTTCCCACAGTTAGAAACTGAAGCTCTGAATTGTTAAATGTCTTAACCGAGATCTCTGGAGGTTATCTAATCCACTCTCAGTTTTAACTCTCACCTATTGGACATAATAGTCTATTTCTTATCCCAGACCTCTGTCCTGAGAAAGCCAAACTTTTCTGTAAAATTGCTTACTTGTCAATGTCACCTGGCTGTCCCACAGGCCTCTTGACCTCCCTGAAACCTGAAGAGGCTCCCTCTTCTTTCACCACTTCCTGCCTCACTGTAGCCCAGCTCACAGCCCCAACCAGGGAATCCGGAAGCCTCGTTCCAGTGCACAGATAGGACACACGACCGATCCTCAATAAGGATTTGCCGTATGAGTGATTTAATGAGCAAATGAGTGCGTGGGGGTGGTCATCCCCGACTCTTCCCTCGCCCTTAACCAGAAGATTAATTGATCATAAAATCCTGCTGTTTCGACATCATAAATCTCTCTCAAATCCTTTCCCCCTTTTTAATCCCCACCTTGCCTCCCTGGCTGGATTGTGTCAAGGCTAAAATGAGATTAATACACGTAAAAGTGTTTTGCAAAGAATAAACCTCTGGGAAAAAAAGAAAGGATAAATCCCTCTGGAATCTGTTACTAAACTTATCAGTACCCATTTGTCTATTCCTTTTAAGCTACGATTTTTTTTTTTTTTTTTTTTTTGGTGCTCCTGACCTTATTGTTTTCTCTGCCACGGCTTCCCGAGGCTCATCGCTCAGCTTGTATAAAAATGCCGCTGGTCTCTGTGTGCCGGCTTGGCAGTGCGGTTATGTCCCTTTTATGTGGCTCACTTCTCACTTCTCAGAGGAAGATCTAGCTCCTGAGAAGGCTTTGAAGCTCCTCAAGAAAAGGAGCTGTTATGAAGCTTCTGTAGCTTCCACAGCCCCTCACACAACCTTAGGTATATAGTAAGTGCTTAACAAATGCCTATTGATTGAGAGATCAATTCTCCTCCATCCCTCCTTAATCACGCCTCTCCCTCCTCGCTATCCCGGCTTTCTCTTGGAATTCTATTCCTTATTCTTCAACATGTGTTGCTTATATCAGGAACATTTCTTCCTAAGATATTTGAGAAAAGACATATAGATTAGCTGACTGATAAGAACTTTTTAAAAATTGCTCATTTCTCTTTTTTTGAAGCAGACTCTCGCTCTGTTGTTCAGGCTGGAGTGCAGTGGCATCATCACAGCTCACTGCAGCCTGGAGCTCCTGGGCTCAAGCGATCCCCCTACCTCAGCCTCCCAAGTAGCTGGGATTATAAGTGCCCACCACCACACCTGGCTAATTTTTTTTTTTTTTTGTACTTTTGTAAAGATGGGGTCTCGCTCTTGCTCAGGCTGGTCTCAAACTCCTGACCTCAAGCGATCCTTTTGCCTCAGCCTCCCAAAGTGCTAGGATTACAGGTGTGAGCCACTGTGCCTGGTCATCATTCTTTTAAATGTACTAAGTGAACAAGGGTGGAAGAGCCAGACTCTGACAGATTATCTATCACACTAAAATAATAGTTTTACATATATGGTGCTTATAAATGTACACCGAAAACCACGTATAATGGCAATTGAAACACCTGGAACACTGCCAGTAGCAATTTCAGAACAAAAGAAAAATAGAGCATTGATATTTTCCTCTTTGTCACCCACTACAGCATATCAGTCACCAAGTCTTCTCTCTGTGAAATGTCTGTTGAACATTTCCTTTGGGGACCATGTCACCATCTCAGGCCTGGCCTCACGTGTCCCTTCCAAATCCATCACCTCAGCTTCTTAACTGGGTTCTTGCCTTCAGTCTCTCCTTACCCTAACACAGTTTACTTGAAGCCCCAGACTACCTGCCCCAAACACTGATTTCATCAAGCTGTCCTACTGCCCAAACCCACACCTCCGGGGCTTCCCTAGTACTCAGAGGACAGGGCACAATCTCCTTAGCCAGATTTTCAAGGACTTTTCAATCTAAGCCTACCTTCTTGGTCTAACCTCTCTGACTCTTCTTTCCAGGGGTGTCTGTGAGCTGTCCTTTAAGATCTAAACTTGTCAGCTGGGATTTACCTAGTTAAATACACATGCAATGACGAAATTGCCAGGTGTAAATTAAGAGAATGTCTGCTCTGTAAAACAGTGGCTGAAGAGCCTGGGAGAGCCCAAACGCCAATCAAAACCTGGGAGTAATATTGCAGAAGTACGATTCCAAAGTGATTGTAATTTAGTGAGTAGAAGCAAACACTGAACCCAGCGTGGGGAGCAGTGTGGCTAGAAATGGGAGCCCAAGGAGTGGGAAGTGGACAATGCCCACCTGTTAAGTCATCAAGAACGTCTATCCATGTCTCTCGAGGAATGAATGTGATGGCTCAGGCTCTGATGCCAGTAAACACTGAAATCGCCTAGCAATGCCCTTCCCTGGTTCGTGATGCCAGAGCAATTGTGTAGCAGTGTGGTTTCCCCTGGCGTGGGCCCTACTCAGCCAGACAGGCTGCCAATCATAGTTGTTCTTGCAGAACAAGTGCATTGGCCTTGAGGTGTGTGCACATGTGTGCATAATCAGTTTTGGTGAGCTTGGCTCAAGTGTGGCCACTGCTGAGAAATAGAGTCACTTCCATCCAACAATAATAATGATATTAACAAATAAATCAAATTTCTGAACCTGAGGAATAGCTCCAGGACCACAGTGACCTGACCGAGGTAAGTGTACCTTAAAGAGGCCTCTGGGTGGACAGCTTGCTCACCTCTTGGGCCAGTCCCCTGCACCCCCGTACACTGAATGCACCAAGACAAAACCACATGACTAAATACACCACTCTCCTACCCTGGCTTCCATTTTCTCTGCAGACACTCCAATTTTTGGCGTTCTCGTTACTTTTCACTTGCTTTGTAGAAGATCTCTTCCATTACTCCTTTCTGAATTTACTCCTATCTCCCCGGGATCCCCTGCTTCAGGAGCCACCCCGCACGAATGCTCCCAGTGGATGCCGTGCGTGTGCTCGTCGTAACGCTGCAGCACCTGCACAGTATATGGGCGCGACGTCTTCTCGGGGGCAGGATCGGTATCTTCCCATCCACATTCCTAGGGCCTAGCACAAGGTAGTGGGAACTTGAATAAACAAGCACTAAATTCATTCCAGAGCACTGAAGATTCCAAAATTCTGCCTCTCTAGGCCAGACTTATTCCCTGAGTGTCAAGCCTGTGTGTCCCGGTCTCTACTTGTCATCTCTACTTGGATGTAACACAGATAACTCAACCTGGATTTATCCACGACTGAATTTTCTTGTCCTTCCTAAATCTCCTTATCCCAGGTAATGGTATCATCATGAAATAAGAAACTACGTCAGACTCTAGGAGTCATCCTAAATCCTCTTTTCTGTTCATATCTGTCTTAGTCCATCTTCTGTGGCTATAACAGAATATTACAGACTGGGTAATTTACAAAGAAAAGAAACTGATTTCTTATAATTCTGGGAGCTCGGCTTCAGGTGAGGGCCTTGTGCTGCGTGGTGACATGGTGGAAGGCGTCAGATGGAAGAGGGGCACATGAGAGACAGACAACTTGCTTTTCTAACAAACCCACTCCTGTGACAGTATTAATCCATCAATCCGTGAATAGACTAATCCATTCATGAGGCAGAGCCCTTATGATCCAATCACCTCCCAAAGGCCCTGCCTCTCAATACCATCACACTGGTGGTCAAATTGCAGCATGAGTTTTGGAGGGGACATTCAAACCACAGCAATACCCTACATCTAATCAGCCACCACATTTCATCTAGTCATTGTCCCTTCATATTTGTCCCCCTCTCACCTCAGGCCCTTGATGCTCTCAGCTGGATGGCTGTGATAGTATTCTAACTGGTCTCCCTATTCTACTGTCTTTCTTCTCAAATGCGTCCTCCACACTACTGCTAAAATTACTTTTTTTTAGATACAACCCTGACTGTGTTATCCTCCTGCTTAAAACAGCTCAATAGATTCCCTACCTATGGGATAAATCCAAACTGGCCATCATGCCATGCAAGACCCTTTATGATTGAACCTCTGGCTGTTTCTCCAGCTCTTACCTTTCCCCTTCCCCCTTAGGTCCTACAGTCATACAGAACCGCCAGGATACACTAGCATTTCCCTGAGTAGGCCACACGGCTTTGTTCTTCCTTGCCGTTGCCCATACCTGCAACTTCTCCCTGTGCATCCCAATCCTCCACATTCCCCTGGGGAACTATTCCTTCCTCACATCTAGCTCAAGTGCCTCCTCCTTTGAGAAGCCCTTGGTGACTGACCCACTGAGGCGCAGTTACCATTCCTTGTTTTGTGCACACCATGGAGTGTGTAATACATACCCGCTATCTCACTTTCATACTCCAGGGCAGTGATTTGTTTCCCTGACCCTCACTCCTACTGTGAAGTCCTGAGAAGAGGAATTGTATCTTACTTTCGTGTCCCCAGCACCTAGCAAAGTGCCCAGCACAGGTAAGGACCTAACAAATGTCTGCTGCATTGAATGGTGGCAAGGAGCACACTGGCCTGGCACTGCTCCTGGTTCTGGCACTTGCCAGCATTTTTACCTCTGTAAGTGTCTGTTTCCTTAGCTGTGAAATGGGAATCACTGTAGCAGGATTTTTGTAAGGACCGAGTCAGGATACTACATGTAAGCAGTGCAGTACCAGGGGCTTGTAACTCAATCAGTGTCAGCCATTGCTATTACTGCCCCTCAGGGTCCAGTACAATTTTTAAAACTCATGTGACCTTTCTAACCCATTGTTTCCATTGATGTGGCCTTTCTATAAACTATAGCAACACTGATTGTAGTATTCATTTTAAATCTTACATTCTAATCGTATTTGTATATCTAGCTCCTAATTTTTATTTATGTATTTTTTAGAGATGGCGTCTCCCCTGTCGCCCAGGCTGGAGTGCAGTGGTGCACCACAGCTCACTGCAGCTTCAAGCTCCTGGGCTCAGGCCATCCTCCTGCCTCAGCCCCCCAGTAGCTGGGACTACAGGCATGCGCCACCACGCCTGGTTATATATCTCCTAATTTTTAAACTTGAGAAACTGAGATGTGTCTTATACTTTATAGTCAGCAGAATTCTAAGATGAACCTCAGTAACACCCTCCACCCCCATCCTTAGAGAATTCCCTCCCCTTGGAACTTAGGTGGAATCAGCGACTGAGATGTGACTCCCATGATTACGCTCTGTGAGATGGCACAGCTGAAGCTGATGCTACGGGAGATCACCCAGGTGGGCCTGACCTAATCGTTCCAGGAAATCATTAAAAGCGGAGAGTTCTCTGCTTTTAATGCCGGCCGGAGGCAGGAGGAGATTCGAAGTACGAGAAGAATGGGACTTGCCCTTGCTGGCTTGAGAGTGGAGGGACCACAGGGAAAGGACCTGAAAGCAGCTGTTAGGACCAGAGAGCGATGTCCTACTGACAGTCAGCAAGGAAGTGAGACCTCAGTTACACAGCCTCAAGTAAGTGGATTCTGCTGGTGTAACCTGAACGAGCTTGGAAGTGGATCTGAGCTCAGTGTGGCCAACATCTTGATTTTAGCTGTGTGATTTTTTTTTTTTTTTTGAGATAGCATCTCACTCCGTTGCTTGTGTAGAGTGCAGTGGCGGGATTCATAGCTCGCTGCAGCCTCAAATTCCTGGGCTCAAACTATGTGGGATCCTCCTGCCTCAGCCTCCCAAGAAGCTGGGACTATGGCATGAGCCACCACGCCTGGCTTTTTTTTTGGTATTTTTTTTTAGAGATGAGGCCTCACTATGTTGCCCAGATTTCTAGCTGAACTTCTGACCTGCAGAACTGTGTGCTAATAACTGGGTGTTGTTTGAAGCCTTTGTTGGTGATCATTTTTGTCATGTAGCAACAGAAAACTAATATGTACTTCTTTTTAATGCCTTCATAATTGGGCAAAACGTAATTTAACATTGCATTCGATAAATATTCACTGAGAAAACATTAATAATTGAAATAACTTTATCTTACCACCAGTAAAGTGATGTCGACTGGCCTCCTCTGCCTATTATCAACATTTAAAAAAAATTTTAACAAGAATTTAAATTTGAACAATATCTGTCATGCTCATTTTATATTTATTAAATTGCTAAAAACACATATTCTAGTAAGGATGTTTTTATAAAACATGAAAGGAATTATTTAAAGCAGAGAATCACCTAGGTCCCAGAAACATGTTTCATATCCCCAGGGGCTAAATTTTAGTTCCAGGACACCAAAAACCAGTTAGTAGAATATTTTACAAACTAAGGCAATTATCAGAAGAATTTGCAGTAAAATTTCTTTGCATAAATTACCATTACAAAGAAAGATTCTATATAACAAAGCTATTTCCATGTCAACATAGAACATGCATAGACAGACTGCTTTGTTGGTTTGTTTCCAAAAAAATTATTTAAAAAAGTCTAGGAGGTTAGGCACAGCAGCTCATGCCTGTAATCTCAGCACTTTGGGAGGCTGTGGTGGGAGGACTGCTTGAGGGCCAGGAGTTCAAGACCAGCCTGGGCAACATAGTGAGACTCTGTTTCTACAAAAAAATAAAAATTAACTGAGAGTGGTGGTGGGAGCCTGTAGTCCCAGCTACTCAGGAAGCTGAGGCAGGAGGATTGCTTGAGCCCAGGAGTTTGAGGTTACAGTGAGCTATTAATATGATCACACTGCTGTATTCTACAGTCTAGGCAACAGAGTGAGACCCTATCTATCAAACAACAACAACAAAAAACTGGCAAATGCTGTGTACAACATACCCCTCTGGAGATTCACAGTGTATATTACTATATTAAAAACTCTACAAAGGCATTCAGTGAATCTACCTATTCAATTCTTTATAGCACAACATCGCTCAAATGTACTTTCTTTGACAAACAACTTTTGACATCTTGCAGGAACACCATTTGGGAAATGCAGGGCTAAACAAATTCCTCTTCCCCTAGACCAAGCATCAAATCAAAGTACGAGCAGGGTAAGAAATATTTCAGAAATTTAATTGATTAAAGATATTTAAGAGCTGGGAAAGTGTCTTCCCTCTTTCCTTATTGGGTATAGCAACTTTTCACTAATTTTTTGAAAAGTGGCAATAAATTTGAAAAGTGATTTTTAACAACTGTATTAATTTTATCAAAATAACTATTCTGCAAAATGAATGTCCCAAGGAAATTTTTATAGTTGTTTCAGCCATACCCTGTATCTATTTGTGCATTACCGAAGTGGATATTTTTCAAAAATAAGAGGTGGTTTTGTCATCTAATACTTTATAATTTAATGCAGAAAACACTTAAGACTGACAAACTCTTTAAGAAAAGATAGTTTTAGTCAATGTTAAGGAGCAGAGTAGGAGAATAGGATCAGAATTTTAGGCTAGGATTTTTTTTTCCTTTTGAGACAGTCTTGCTCTGTCACCCAGGCTAGAGTGCAGTGGCATCATCATAGCTCACTGCAGCCTCAACTGCCTGGGCTCAAGCGATCCTCCTGCCTCGGCCCCCAAGTAACTTGGACTCTAGGCATCATGCAGCACCACACCCAGCTAATTTTTCTATTTTTTTTTTTTTTTGAGACAGTCTCACTCTGTTGCCTAGGCTAGAGTGCCGTGGTGTCAGCCTAGCTCACAGCAACCTCAAACTCCTGGGCTCAAGCGATCCTTCTGTCTCAGCCTCCCAAGTAGCTGGGACTACAGGCATGTGCCACCATGCCCAGCTATTTTTTTTCTATGTATTTTTAGTTGTCCAGCTAATTTCTTCTTATTTATAGTAGAGACAAGGTCTCACTCTTGCTCAGGCTGGTCTCGAACTCCTGATCTCAAGCTATCCTCCCGCCTCAGCCTCCCAGATAATTTTTCTATTTTTTGTAGAGACAGGTTCTCACTCTTGTTCAGGCTGGTCTTGAACTCCCTTAGGCAAAGATTCTTGTGCTTTTAAATATATAAATGCTAAAAGAAAGTCCATGTATATAAAATACGAAAATAAAATATTTTTAAATTGAACTTGA
>CAUYRT010030736.1:0-23043 GCA_963574885.1 Lepilemur ruficaudatus
AGGCTGAGGCAGAAGGATCACTTGAGCCCAGGAGTTTGAGGTTGCTGTGAGCTAGGCTGACGCCATGGCACTCACTCTAGCCCGGGCAACAGAGTGAGACTCTGTCTCAAAAAAAAAAAAAAAAATTAAAAATTAGCCAGGCATGGCGGCATGAGTCTGTAGTACTCAGGAGGCTAAGACAGGAAAATTACTTCAGCCGAGGAGTTTGTGGTTGCAATGAACTATGATCATGCCACTGCACCCTAGACTGGGCAACAGAGCAAGAATTTGTCTCTCTATAAAAAGAGAAGTTGCAAAGTGTGAGCAAGTGAGTAGTGCTTCCTGGTGCTTAGGAGGCTGGCCTCTGCAGCAGACAGTACACCTGGCAACAGGCTCAGCTTGTGGCCCGGAGCAAGCTGTGCAAGTTAGAAAAGAAATTGCAACTAGTGAGGGACCTGTGCTCCTTCAGACACTCTGTTTGTTGCTCATATGGAGAGTAAAATGGAGGAAAGTGGATTCTGTGGACAGGCACCTGGGGAGCCCATGGCCCCAGTACTACCATTAGAGGAGTTTTGGGTGGCAATGACAGCAGGGGCTCTGGGTTCCTCCTGCTGTGGCAGACAGAAAATAAAAGAAGGAAAAGAGACCATGCCCTGTGCTTCATACTCACCTACAACTTGCTGGGGCTCCAAGTGGTATAAGCAGCCATGGTAGTAATCTGGCAGGGCTGGGGCTGCAACAGCAGCTGCCATGGTGTGGACAGCACATCAAACCAAGTGCAGGGGACTACTGCATGCTGAGATTGGGGGACTGCAGAGCTTACAGTGTTGGGTGCCAGCAGAGAACTGAGATGGTCCTGCTACCTCTTTTGTCTCCCAGGAGGGATGGTGAACACTGAAGCCCCTACCATGACAGGAAGGCCAAGTTTCCGCTCAACGTAGGGCCACTCAGGGAGACCAGAGGCACCACGTGGAAACAGTCACTCATTAGTCCCCTGGAAACAGTTTTGGCTCTGTCGGGTCTACATCTCCCCAGGCCCACAGAACAGTTGGAAATAGATATTCTCCTGGGAGCTGTTTTAAAAACAACCATTGAGTGTTGTGTCTCTGGGTGAAGATGGTAAAAGCTGAGCTCTGAGAGGAAGCTACATGGTGCTGGTGGTGTCACCTGGCTAAGATGGATGGTGTGTACTGTTAAAGATGAGAAGATCCACAAATCTGGAGATCCCATAAAGGGTTACAGCCTGCAAAGTGGCCATTCTGACAGGCTGGGAAGCGTCATCTCCTTCAAAGAGCAGAGACAGGCACCTCAGGGAAGGGAGCTGTAAGACAGAAATTTAAACTCCAGATTGGCCAAATATGCATTTTTAACAAGTTATAGGAACAGCTGTGAATATTCATGAAGGTGGCCCTGACATGTGTATAGAACAAACATACATGTTACATATAACCCATGTTCACCTTGGGGTAGAGAATTAACATGTCAGTGTATTACAATTAGGCCCTTTACATCAAAAGGTCTTTTTTAGGACACTGTGAACAGTGTGTGGATGATATTCTGCAATTCTCTGTAGAATTAAATTTTTTGCAGAAAGTTACCCAAAAGTTCCTAAAGCATCTGCAATCCAGAGGATGGGCTTTCAAACCACAGAAAGTCCAGGGGCCAGGGGCACCACTGGGCTCAGTGTCTCAGGCCATTATGCTGCCTGATAAAAAAGGTGGCTCACTGGGACTGGGGCACTAAAGAAGAAAAAGAATTTACTCATGCAAAACCTCAGTGATCCAAGTGCAAGGCCTGAAAATGGTCACCCCTGGGAAACTAAATTAGATGTTTCTGTGACTACGGAAGGAATGTGTTGGAACATCTGGCAGAGGAAATGTAACCAATAGATGCCCACTGGCTTCTGATTACAATTGTTCAGAGGGGCCAAGTAACTCTATGCCTTGTTGGAAAAAGTTTCTTGCAGTTTACCAGGTCCACTTGCAAACAGATGCTCTAACTGAAGTTTTGCCAGTGGATATAAAAACATCTTACCCTATTAAGGGTTGGGTGGGTGGCCTGTTTGCCAGATCCATATTAGGTATAGCACAAAAAAGTACTCTAAATAGGTGGCTGCATATCTCCAGCACAGATGGCATCTTACGTCCAGCTCTCTGTCTTTAGAACTACAGGCCCTCCTGGGACCTGTATGTTTTGTGAAAGGGTCATACACACAAAGAGACCCCGCAAATACAAGAAACTAAAGAATGAGGCAGATAAATCCAGTTTGTTAGTAGAGAGTGATTTATTGGGGAACATATGGACAGAGGCATGGTCTTGGGCAGCCACAAGAAAGGTAGAATTCTGTACTATTACCCCTCACAGCCAGGGCTTATATACTATAGGAAAAAGGTATATGTTCTAATGTGCAAGACAAAGTTGATTTTACAAAAAAAAACAAGAATACTATGTACCTCATAGTATTATTTGTATTATAACATCAAGGTTGTTTTGACCTAGATTAATGGCAAGATTAATGGTAATTACATGTTCTTGCACAAAAGAAACAGTAGAAAATGTGGAAGCCTTAGAGACATTCCCAGAACTGAGGTTAATCAGAAGCCAATATAATGGATTAGCGTCCAACATGGAGTTACTTTATCCTCCGCACTCCACCCCTAATCTGGCTCTTTCAGTTGCATGCACCTTCCTCTTTTGTGATAGCTCCTGAGCCTTTGGGGGGATGGCTGTGGGTGATACCTTGCATCGATTTGTTTTCTAGTTGTAAGCAGAGACGCACCAACAATACGGACAATAGCAGGTGATGATACCTATGCCACGTATAAAACACAGAATTAAAAATACTTTCTGCCACCATGTTCCCCAGGATTCAAAACAAGAGGAGAGCCATTGATAAAAAGAAAGAACAGAGTCAGACATTGTGGTCATTTGTTTATGCACGTCTTGCTGAGCTACAGTTATATTGCCAGAATTATCAGGAATATATACCCAATATTCAGTTTTAATAATGGCACAAGCTCCCCTGTCAGCACTAGTTAATACATCTAATGCCATAAAGTTGTGTAGAACAGCCTTCTGCATGAGGGCCATTTCAGAGTTAATTAAAGAAATACCTTGCACTGGGCATTGTGGCTCCCACCTATAATCCTAGCATTCTGGGAGGCTGAGGCAGGAGGATTGGTTGAATTCAGGAGTTCAGAGTTTCAGACCAGCCTGAGCAAGAGCAAGACCCCATCTCTACTAAAAATAGAAAAATTATCTGGGCATCATGGTGCACACCTGTGCACCAAGTTCCAGCTACTTGGGAGCTGAGGCAGGAGGATCACATGAGCCCAGGAGTTTGAGGTTGCAGTGAGCTACAATGACACCACTGCACTCTACCCAGGGTGACAGAGCAAGATTCTGTCTCAAATAAAAAAAAAAAGAAATACTTTGGAGGTTGCCATTGAAAGTCCATTGAATAGTCAGTAAGGGCCTCTACATGCCAGACTACGTCTTAAATGCCTAGAGATGGTACAAAGATTGCAACTAAATTGTCATGTTAACCATACATGGAAAATTAGCAGATTTGCCAATTTACTTTATCCTTCATCCTTGGACCCACAGAAAACCTAAAGGGCTGCATCCTAGCCATCCCAGTGGTAACCAAGGCCAGAGGTTCGATTCATATAATAATTCAGTACCCTTTAGAAATAGCCAATTTATGCCAGGTTGTTGAGATTAGTCTGTAGTAAAAAAAAAAAAAAAAGTCATGGCTTGCAGTGTTATAATATGTTGGCATTGTTGCTAGGGAATCCAACCCATCCTCTGAGTACAGTTGGGCCATAAGTCGTAGGTGTGGTTTTGTTGTTTCCAACATAAGGGTGCTAATTGGCTTAAATGCCCCACAGTTAGTGTCAGCCAAATGAAATCATCCCAAATTTGAAGGAAACATTTTTATGGTGTGGATTTCGAGGTCTTGGAATAAGAACTCAGAGTCCTTTAGTTTTTTTGGTGTAACTATGGTTATTACACATTCTTATGTAGCAGTTATTGAAAAGGGCTTTCCATGTTCAGAGCTATTAAGTGTCTTGTTAATAGGCCAACTAATTGTATTATCTTTTGTCACATCTTGTAAAGCTACACTCCTCTGTTGAAGAGCCTTGATGAATGTTGGTAAGTTCTGCCAGTCATTTTCTCATATAGATGATACCCACCGAGGCAAACCAGAGATGTGGGAAAAGGTAACAAGCTCCAAGCCCAGCAGACATTCTTTTGTAAGCTGCCAGCATAATGTTGCACCCACTGCAGGGAGAGGTTTATTTCTCCTTTCATAGGGCAGAGCAGCAAAAGGAGCTTAAGACCATGAGTGGAAATGCAAGTGTTTAGTAGGAACTTGGTGGGCAGTTCTTTTCCATCAGGCAGCATGACTGTTGGCTTCATCTCTGCTAGTTAGGACATGGACAACCTAAGGATTATGGGTTAGGAGATCGCATAACAAACATGTTTCCCAAGGGGCAAAGGTACTAGTATTATTTGTAAGATTACATGAGCAGCAAAGGACCTTGTCAAATGGCCAACCAGAGTGCTCTTTAAAGGGGCCTGTGTTCCAGTGTATTGGCATGTGGAGTGTGTTGGCCCAGTCTCCCAACAGGATCAGCAGAGACCACTTTAATTGGCTAGGGAATTCCTCACCCTCTGGCAAGAAAACCTCTATTCAATCTTGGAGAATTTGTCAAATCCCAATTTAAGTGTCCTCTCACCTGGTCCCAAGGTCTTGAGGAGTCTTCAATAACTTCTGCCATTGGTCCTTTATCAGATCCAGGGTAAATATGTCTGGTCAGACTTTCTTTACAACTTTGATGAACAGAGCCTCCTTTTCGTTTGTCCCAAGTCACTGGTATGGTGCCAACTCTGCATTTGTTTCAGCTGAATTATGGTTTCTAATGGCTTGAGACTAAACCTTCACCCACCCATGTAAGGTATTGGATTGTAAGAATGTTTGCGGTAGTACCATTCAAATGACACTTCTCCTTTGGATCAACCCTGAAACTTGAGGATTATATGGTAAATGAAATCTCCAGTCTATATCTTTTTCATGAACCAAATCTTGGACACCATGTCCAGTAAATGTGTACCTCAGTCACTACCAATGCATTGAGGGTATCCATATATGACACTGAGTTGTTCTGAGCCCTTAATGATGGCTGCTTGGTTTTCTCTTCTGCAAGAGAAGACCTGCAACTCTCCCATGGCAGGATTCACACATGTTAGTGCATGTTTTCATACCAAGATTACTGGCAGGGTGCTGATGTATTCTATATGCCAGTCTCTCACAGGGGTGTGACTGTCTTACGCATGTATCCCAGTGTATGTGTGATACAGCAGGTGCACAGGCAGAAGCAAACTAAGCAGTTTGTTATTGCCACCACTAAATCTGCATAGTGGAGAGGCAATTTGGCTCCATTTGCTAGCTCTCAGTCCATTCATGTACTGTGATCCCACTGTGTTTACATATACCCAATCAGCTAGCTCTGATGACTGTGAGGGAGTGAGAGTTCTAATTTTTGCTAGGGTGTCTACTTCCATTTTAGTAACAGGTGAATCTTACTGGAGTGATGAAACATGGTACATAATCAGGCTCACAGTGGGTTCTTATAGTGTCTCCCAAATGTTTTTCTACATGTTAGCTCCCTATAAGGGTTTTCAAAGCACATACTAATCATCTGAGACCTACTGGGAAAGTCAAGTCAAAAGACCCTTAAATACCACTCACTTGTCTGTATGGAAAACTACAGGCCAAAGCTCATGGGTACAAACCAACCATGCAACCCAGAGTTCTGCCTATTGACTGCTTTGCTGCATTCTGCTTCAAACTAGATACTGTCTGTGGTTGTATAGCTACTGCCATCCATGCACAGGGTTACTGTGGTTCAACCCATCTGAGCACCAAGCATTTTTAGGAATGGGGGCTGTGCCTTCATTTCTCATTGGAAGTATCTCCTGTGGGGGCTCCATAAGAGGGGCAATACTGGCCTCATGGTGTACTGATCCTAAGACAGCATGTGGATCATTCCCCAAGGAACTTGTAGATAGGACACCATGTGCAGGTATGCATGCCACTTTTGTACAGTGGAAGCTGGAGCAATAGCTGATCCAAGCCTGGGAAACGACCCTTCTACCTAGCCTTTAGCGGAGAGACCTGTTCTCACTTTTAGCGGCAGAGCAGCAGTTATGGGTTCAACTTGCAAGGCCTTGTATACCCCAAGTACCTGCTGTTCATTCAGGGAATAGCAGGTTTCAGTATGCTTTTATAGTTGTTACCAAAATCCTCAAGGAACTGCTTTCCCATGCTGGCTTTGCCAGAGGACCCACCTGGTTCCTGCAAGGGCTTATAGGTACATCCAAAGACATTGGTACAATGGTAAGGAGTCACATAAGGCTTGTGCCTGAGCCACTAGTATTTTTAGCCTTTGCAAATGCTTCCTCTTGTTCTTTATCCAAGAACCAACTAGATCCCTTCTTTACCAGTTGATATAGTCATGAAAACATAAATATCGGATAAAATCCCAACAATATCCCAAAAGACCCAAGAACTTTGAAGCTGTTTAACTGTTTTGGGGGTGGAAATTGTTGTATTATATCAATGACTATGCCTGGGATGAGGTGTGTCTTACCTTACCAAGTGACCCTTAGCAACTTTACAGCCAGTCCTGGGCCTCATATCTTTTGTGGGTTGATGGTCCATCCTCTGGATTGAAGAAGGTTGTACAATGTATCAAGGTGTTGCTGTAGCAATGACAAGTATTCAGAGGTTAGCATGGTATCATCAACATAATGAAACAGTTTAACAGCAGGTTGTGGTGAACATAACGTTAAATCTCTAGCAATCGTTTCATGACAAATAATGTGACTATGTAGCTAACCCTGGGGGAACACTTAGAATGTCCATTGTTGGCCATTCCAAGTAAAAGCAAGTAGTCCTGTCAGAATGTAAAGGGATACTGAAGAACATATTGGCTAAATTTAATATAGCATGATAAGTGCCTATAGTTTATACTAGTCGCTCTATCACTTGAGTTATATCAGGCCACAGCAGCGTCTATCTCAGGAACCACCTTATTTAATTCCTGGTAGTCTACTGCCACACATCATCAAGTTTTCTTTCTGGCCATACAGGAACGTTGAAGGGATTCCAAGCTGGCTGAATACTATTAACTTTGACTAGTTCCTTTATTGTGGTGGTAATTTCTTCTATTCCACCAGGAAGACAATATTGTTTCAAATTAATAGCACAGCATTGAGGAGGGAGGTGTAGAGGTTCCATTTTTCTTCCCCTCTTAACATAGCTTTTACTGCCTAAATCCATAGGTAGAAACCTTCCACGGGTGTTTGAAAAGTGAATGTCCACACTCAAGATGTTTCATAAAACAGGTGAGATAAAGAAAGTATAGTAAGCAGGGGAACTCCACTCAATATCAACAAGGAGAAAAGTTTATTTCACTCAGATAATTTATCCTTTGTAACTATCTATTGATGCCCATTTACCAGGGTGTCTGTCTGAGTTTCCATGAATTGAGGTGCATTCAGAACTTATGTCCACTAGAGTTAAGCTCTCCTGCTTGCTTTTTGGACTCCAGTAGATTGTGAGCTCCACATGGGGCCTCCAGTGACTTCCTATTGCTCATACATGAAGGCAACCTTGGCCTTACCCATAGTCTCTAGGCTGGGGAGGAGTCCACCCCTGGAATGCAGATGTTGGAGGTCTTTTCTGCAGTTTTCTCTCCTCCTTCCTTCTCTTCTGGTCGGGTGCTGGGAAGGTTCCTGAACTGCTAAACAAGAGTTAAGTCCTTCCAAATGCCCACAAATATGGCATTACATTGCCGATTTATCTTTTCTTTGTCTGCTGCAGCTGAAATCAGATCATAGCATATTTGTTTTCTGGTAACTCTAACTGGGCTTTTTAGACCTTCTTTTTCTAATGCAACAGACTAGGATCTCCTTTTTATTCTTTTCTCTTGGTAACCAATCAGATCTTATCCCTTTCCTTTTCAGTTTCTCCAAGATCAGCTATAGCTTCCCCCACCTCATACACATCTTATCCCACAAGGGGTCTCAAAAGGGATGAGAGGGGACCATGCCAATCACAAGGGGTGCTCAGCAACAACTTATTTTTCATGCCTACAGTAAACACAGCCTTATCTGGTCCTTGAAATTTTTGAGCATATATGGCCTGTAACTTGCCCAACTCCCTTAAATTGCTCTGTTCTTCCTCCAAAGATCACATGCCAGGGTCTGAGCAAAGAAGTACATTTCATTTGGCCAGGTATCTCTCAATTCCAGAATAATCCAGTTCATAAGACTGTGGTTGCCCTGGGCAGTTCTAGCATTGTGCAAACACTGGCTCAAAGCTGGATGACTAGCTATATTGTTAATTTTTTCATCTTCACTTCCAGCCAGGGAGATGCCATCTCCAATAGTTCCACCATCCATGTGGCTAAGCTTTCCTTCAACAGCTGTTTAGAAATTTTTTGCTATGTCCAATAATTCTTCCAAGGAGCACTCTTGGAAGTTGTCCTGAAAATTCTATAACAGTTTGTTATTGCCTGGCTGCATCTGTTAGGCTTTTGCTTTCCACTGCACTAGTGGTCTTGCTTTAAAACAGAGAGTATAATCAGCCTCCTCCTCTGAATTAACCACTACATCTTCATCTGGGTCACTCGTTGATTCCCAAGGATTCCATGTATTAGCAGTCCCAGTTGAGTTTAGCAAGGATGGTTCATGGTTCACACCCTCCACACTGCACAAAACAGCAGGCTGGAGATTCCGACCATGCCTCCTGAGTTTCAAACTTATCTGCCAAGCTAGTCACTAACAAAAATGTGGAGTTCTTCATATCCTTTTCTAACTACAATTCTTCTAGCTTTTGTACCCTCACCTCAGCTGCTAACTGCTCTTCCATGACCACTTGCAAAGCCCATAATAGCAACCAACCCATTGTTGCTGACCCATGGTGACCTTCCTTACCCCAATGGGTCCTGCAGTTTTCTAGTTTTCTATTAAGTGCTTCAGGCCCTCGGGCATTTTCAGGGCATCCTCATACTCGCACAGTGGTCCACCAGCATCTAGAAAATGAGCAACACCACTCCATGTAGATGAGGAGGGCCACTGCAGGATTTCCCCAACTGATGCTTTTTTCCCCTTGCCCGTACTTTGGTTCCTAGACTCCTCCTGGATGTCTCACCAATTATTTCATGAAAGGCAAAATGCAAATGCAGAATGATCTAAGAAACCAACAAATTAGGCAGACAAGTCCAGTTTTTCAGTAGAGGATGATTTAATGGGGAACTTACGAACAGAATTGTGGTCTTGGGTGCCCACAAGACAGGTAGATTATTGCAGTGTCCCATCCCCTCCACAGACCCAAGCTTATATATTACTGAGAAAGGATATATATGCTCTAAAAGGCATGGACAGGACAATTGAAGGTGACCTTCTAGGAAAAGACAAGAATATCCTATGTATCATACCCCATAGTTTGTGTGAAAATATCTAGGTTATTTTGACCTAAGGGCAGGATTTATGGTAAATGCATGCTCTTACACAAGGAACAGTAAAGTTTCTTAGAGAAAATTTAGAGGCATTAATAAGGGTTAAACAGAAGTCATCATGGTGAATTATCATCGAAGATGGTGTTACTTTAGCCTCCACAGAGCTCCCTTCCCTGTCTTGTGGAGCCCTTAAGGCTCAAAGGAAACCAGTAGGAACAATTATCCAGGCAGTTTAGATCCTTTTGATTCTCAAATAAAAGGGAATTGAACGTATACATTTCCCCATTATTCCCAAATGTATCCTTTTTCCTTTCTCTCTCTATAGAAAAGGCTTGAGAAATTTTATAAACTTTCTATTAAATAATAATGGACAACGCACTGAGCAGAATCTGCTCATTAAGATAAACTGGAAGCTGGGAGATGGAGGCAAGTGTTTGAGGGGCAGAGAAAGGAGAAAGGTTACAAGAGGTACTGGGCCAGGTGTGTGTGTGTGTTATACTTTTCCACTAAAAGTTTACTTGAAAAATACCAGTCATCTGTTATGTCTAGCAGGAGAGATGTGTTTGCCCATAGACAGGTGGGGTTGGGGTTGGGGGGAAGTCCTGGTCATGGGGTGTGGTGGTAGCAGCTGGGCTGTTCAGGAGGGGATGAGCCATGGAGTTAGCAGGGCTCTGGCTCCCATGCTGGTCCATCTGCTGATGGAGCTTCTTCAGGCCACTGTGTGGACATGGCAGGTAGGCCTTCCTTCCTTCCCGAAACTAGCCCAGCCATTCTTCAGGAACCAGGCCCCTGCTGCTCCTGTCAGCACTGCACCTCCATGGGGAGGGGCTCTCTGTCTGCACCAGGGTTGGGGATAGCAGAGGAATCCCATGGGCCAGTAGGGCAGATGGGCTGCCCAGCTTTGGTAAGTGTGTGCTCTTACACAAGGAACAGTAAAGTTTCTTAGAGAAATCTTAAAAGCATTAATAGGGATTAATAAGAAGCCATCATGGTGAATTAGCATCCAACAGCTTTGGGTCCCAATGGGCATAGTTGGGACAGACATATGATTTTGTGGTTCCCCATTCTGCCCTTTGCAGACACTGCTAATCAATCACAATCATAGGATTCTTAGCCCAGTGCCCAGTTAGCAGTGGCATGTGCTCCAGATTACATATGAGAAGGGTCTGGGGGACTCATGCATTCTTAGTGGATCCTTCCTGACCAGACCTCAGAACCTTCCATGTAAATGAGGAAGCAAACTGTCATCACCAAGTACCCTGGAAAGACTTTGAATTATCAGTCAGAGATATCATCTTGGGAGGCCACTCCTTGGATGGAAGGAAGAGGCATTTTTTGTGTGAACTCCCTTCATCAACATGCAGTCTTTGGCGTGGCCTCAAATGCAGCTTGGGAGAAAGAGATCCCAGTGGAGCAGGGGCAGGCAAGAGCCACTCAACCAGCCCTCCCAAGACACCCTGGCCCTCTCCCACCATTACTGGACCTGGCTGGTGATGTGGGCAAGAATAGAGAGGCCAGAAGGTGTGACTCTAGTCAGTGGTGGTGCTGGCTATGGGGAGGAGGCAGCTGGGACAGGACCTCCAGGTGTGGGAAGAAGCTGGCCTCTCCTGAGGGGCCCTGGGCAAGTCACTTTCTTCTTTGGGCTTCTGTTTACTCATCTGGAAATGTAGGAGTGATGAGCCTGTTGTGCAGCCTTGCAGGTCATATGAGGTTCAAAGGAGGAAAGGAATCTGAGGGTGATTTTGCCTGATTCTTTCTAAGAGGGATGATGGTGAGAACAGTGATGACAGCTACATGACACTGAGTCCTCAGGAGACCCTGTGAGGTAGGTGTGGATCCCATGACACTTTCCAGATCTCAGGGAGGCTGGGCTGCATGCCCAAGACACAGTGAGTGAGTATTTGATCTGGGAGTATATCTAGCTCACCGGAGGTGGTTGTAGCACTGTACCAGCTGATTCAGACCAAGTATTTATGATCCAAGGTTAATGTGGCTGCGATGTAATTGCGTGAGGGGAGCATAGTCTCACTGACCTTGTCCTTTACCCTGGTTTCTGGGGACTTCCAAGTGGGCTACCCAAGAAAGGAACCCTCCAGAGGGACCAGATGATGCCTGTGATGGGCAGGGGCTCCAGGGAGTCAGAGGACAGGGTCCTCCCTCCTAGCGGGAGGTCTCCACATGAAGAGATCAGGGGCCTTCCTGTCCCAGCCCTTCCCTCCTGCAGCCACAGCATCTTAAATGACTACATCAAAGAGACCAAAGCGAGGGCCTGGAAGAGCTGGGCTCAGAGTGTATTTGGGGAAGGGTGGGGCCAGGCATGACATTGTGACTTGATAAAAATACTATAGAGGTATTCAGGGGTGCTTGGTGGCCTTGGAGGCCAGGTGGGGGACAGGATGGAGAAAATTGGAGGAAAGCATCTGAGGGTTTTTTGCTGCTCCAAGTGGGAGACCTGGGTAGGATGGTTTAGAAGACAGGGGTTGATGAGATTTCATGGGACAGACCTTGGGTAGCCACCTAAGTGTAGGTACTCATCTCCACTATCACCTTGATGGCATGCACCTGATCTCTCCCAGAAGTGCACAAACACAGGACTCATTCCACTAGAGGCTCCCATAGGCAATCTGTCCTTCCTCTCCCCAGCTCTCCTGGAGTTCTCTCCAGTTAAGGTACTCATTGCCCTTGAAAAAAATCAAGACAAGCTAGTTCTTCAGATAGCTTCCAGGGAGTTCAGGCTTTCTCATGGGGGCTCAGAATCACAATCAGAGGATATGGGGGCATCCAAGGTTCCCCTCAAGGATGGAGTTGTCCCCCAACTCTCACCCAGACAGTGAGCCCCAGGGAGGCCCCCGTCACCCTTCTCCTCGAGTCCTGGTGCAGATAGCTCTTGGCTGAGCTCTGTCTGTGCCACCAAGTCCTTCAGAGACCATGCATCCTCCCTCCTGTTCCCCTGCCACTTGGGAGACACCAACCGGGTCACACCTTCACTGCCTACCAAGGCACTCCTTGGCCAGGACCTCGTTCCCAGGACAAGGTGCTCTGCTCCTCCATGCCACCTGCCTCTCCTGGCTCTCAGAAGGGCTTGGGGGTGGAAGAGACACAAACCCCGCCTCAAATACTTGGGGAAGGAGAGGCTGAGGTTGATCTGCTCCCCCCACCACCTCCCGTCACTCACCCCGCTGCTCCCACCGGCTGTGCCCCGGAGGAACTGCCAGGACGCATGTGCGCCTCCCGCAGACTCCGGACCTACCAGCACTGGGGCTCCCTGTGAACAGGTAGCCCTTGAGAAGAGCAGGAGGCAGTCATGCTGATTCATCCTGAGAGAGAGGATTTGATGCACTTGGTGCCTCTTTGACTGGCTTGGTATGGGCTACACTGGCCGGGAGTGGGCTGGTTTGTGACTCACGAGACTCAGAACTGGACATAGGTGCTGGTGGCTCCATGCTGGCCACCGGTGGCACATTTAAAAATTGTCACTCCTGGGCTATTAGGCAAGATGGCAGACAAGAAAACAGTCAGCTAAAGGGTCTCTGTTGCATCCGAGCCCATTATTCAAAGTGAGGTGGCACAAGATCAGAAGAATGGGCTCCACATGTACTCCCATCAAATTGGTACTGACTGATTAACACTACGGTGCTCAAATGGTGGTGGTGTTTACCAGGGATTCGGGGGTTAGGGGGGATAATGCTCTTCATACAGGCTATTAACACAGGGGGTGCTGTTGCTCCATAGCTGACAAAATACCCTGAAAAAGCTTTGAAGGTATTAATGGTTTAATCAATCTCTGCCCACACATCAAATTTTACTTTGAAAGCCTAGAACTTTTAGCACCATGGACACCCATGTCCTCCACATTCACAAGTCCCTGAAGGGTGAGGACTTCCTGGTCTGAGCCCCAGACTCCAATCCTCTGCTGGGTCATGGTGTTGTTATTGACTGTATGCCACTCCTTGTTCCCCATAGAATGAAAATGAGTCTATCTTGAACCTAGGAAAGATCCATATTATGTAGACCCTCCAGGCAGGCACAAGTGAAATGCTGGTGAATTTCATGGTTCCAGCCTTCCAGGACTCCTTTTGCTCCTTTTCCACTTTCCTGGACTTCTACTGGGACTTATCATCATCCCACAGTTCTCAGAGCAGCTGTTCAGAAGGTGAATCTCCATCTTTTCTGAGGCACAGTGGTGACTTTGTCATCTACTAGCTATGTCCTGGGGATGTCACTGCAGCTCTGAGCCTCAGTTTATTCCTCTGAAAAGTAAAGTGGTCAGAAGATGAACTTCATAGTGTTCTTGTAGGGACTAAATGGCCTAAGACATGGAAAGTGGGTTTGTAGCACCTGGCTCTGTGGAAAAGCCACAGGTCTGTTATAGTTGTTCATATTTATTATTTTTCTCTCCCTCTTCACTGAAGACGCTCTCTGCCCCATGCCTCAAGGCCCTATACTCCTCTATGTTTAGAAAAGCACATAAAAAGAAAACATGTTTTACCATTTTTAAAGGATGTTTGGGTTTCCTTTTAGCTGGTCTTTGCCCTTGATAGAACAGTGGTCCCAGGGTACCAGAAGAGGGGCTCCAGGCTCACATAGATATATGGGAAGGTTCTGGTTTGGATTCATTTATTAGCCAGTTGTTTTATGCAGGCACTTTTCTAGACACTTGGAGTGATTTCATGAACAAGGCAGGTGACAATCCCTGAGTCTCAGTTCTATTCAGGAAAGCAGACACTCACAGTAGACATCAGAAGAAGGCCATGGCCTCCTCTGTGTAAGGAGGCATCTCTCGGATTCTTACTGGGATGACAAACAGCAGGACCAACAGAAAAGGGAGTGAATTTGGGGCTTGAAGAAAGAACTTCCTGTCCCCCCCAAAAGTATGGGGAATTATGTGGACTATGTCTAGGGAGAGATTAAAGGACACTGGGTCTCACACTCCTTATAATTTCCATGAGAGGGCTGAGGTCTGAGGCTTCCCTTATAAGAGAAAAGGAGTCAAAGATAGCTGTGGATGGGGCCCCAGGGACCTACAAAGGAGAGGAGAGCCTGAGCTCAGAGCTGGCTCCCAAGGGACCCATCCCTAGTACAGTCACACCCCAGCTCTGTGTGTGTCTCTCATCCCACATTCATCCCTCCAGACCCAGCACTATAGGCTTAGACCTGGAGTCATGATGAGAAACTTGCTCACACATCTGTCTGAAGCCACAGGCCTGAGTGCCCAGGGGCATAGAGGGGTGTATCCTAGACCTTCAGGAAGAGAATGGCAGTGGGAAGCTGAGGCCCACAGGGGTCTGTACATTCCTGCTCCATGACCAGGTGTGGCCCTGCTAGGGCAGCACAGAAGGCTGGGGTTGGGATGGGCGTTCTCTAGACAGGTAGCAGCATGTATGGGCCCAGAACTACACAAGGGAGTCCTGGGAGTGTGGTATTGGAGGACAGGGCAGGCCTCTCACTCTGCTGCCCACTCACCACTCCCAGCAGTATCTCTTCCATTTCAGTCACCTGGACAGACCAATAACCTGAAGATTTATATCAGCCCCTGAACTTTCCATCATTCAAACTTGAGGTGGCCTGTGAGCTGGTCACCCTGCCTGCTTTAGACCTGGAACATCATGTGCACATTGTTCTTTCCCAGCTGGAGTATGTAGAGCCCATTAAGGCAGAAATACATGGTGAGTGGTCTGCAGTCTGGAAGACTTTCTAGGGGTGGTGTTTTGGGGCTAAAATTTTCTTAAATGCAATGAGGTCATTTCTGAGTTTGGAAAGGCCAGTAGAAAGTGACTGATGGTGGTGATCATTCCTTCTTTTCCAGTACCTGTTCAATGTCCAGAGCAACAGGCATTTCTAATGCTGGCTCTAGAGCCAGCTCCACCACCTCTGGCAGATCTGGGGCCTGCTCTGAAGCCACAGTCACCTGTAGCCCTGGGTCTACCACTCTATCTCCAGACAGCACCAGGGCCAGGTCCAAAGGAAATGCCAGCACCAGGGAAGGAGCTACCTCCAGTGACAACACTAGAGCTAGAGGTAGCTCCAGAGCCCTCCTGTCCCAGCCCTGTGACGGCAAAGAACAATCCCAGGGGGGAGCTGCCACCATCACGGCCTGTGCTCCCAAGCTGCTGGCACAGTAGTTGACTGATGGATGCGGTAAACAGCTCACCTCTGCAGGGTAGGGTGGGGCGGGCCACGCTTCTGGCACCATCTGTCTCATACCAGCCATTCCCTGACCAGAGTCCAGTGATTTGGGCCCAACCTAGTGGACAGTACTCACTGAAGTGCAGGCCCCATAGATTACTCACACCTGTACCCAGGAGAGCTCACCAGCCTCCGCACTTATTAGGCTCCTGATGTGCACTACATTCTATGGAAAACACCCAAGTAGAGCACTTGGCTATAGCTGCCCCAGGGAATGTGCATCTGAATGGGGAGAAGGAACAGGGAACTGGTTGGGATGGTAGAAGATGCAGTCTCAGGATAAGCAGGTGTAAGCCACCTTCTGGAGTTCGTGAGGAAGACCTAAGTGAAAATGGCACTCTCTCTTTCACACCATCATCTGGGCCTTTATGCATTTGGCCCCTCAGTGAACAGAGAATAAAACCCAGGGATTCCCACAATACTGGAGCCAATTCTAAAATTTTCTGAACTCCAGCACAGACCATCATCACCTGCCTGGGACTGTGGTGACTGCTGACTCTGAGCTGGGCTGGGCTGTGTCCATGTGACTCTCTCCTCCTCCCCAGGAGCTGTTCAGGAAGGTGGTGCCTATAAATGCCTGGGCTCCATCTGGGGCCAGTGGGACAAGAAGGACAAGGAGCACCTGGCACTCATGCTCCATGCCACCTTCACCAGTTCCACAGTGCAGTGAATGGTGTCATCACCATCTACCTTGGGGACCACAACATGAAGACCCCAAACAGGGCCAGAGTGGGGGAGCACTGCATCAAGGTGACCAGGGTAAGCCATGGGTGGGCCCAGGGGATTCCCTCTCTGGAAATGGGGGAACTGCCCTTTCTTCTCCATCAGCTCTCAGGATTGCAGTTCGGAGTCTGAGCCCCTGCACAGCCCGTCGGCCCTTCCTGTCAGGGACACACTGACGCTGATGCCCATGGCCCAGTGGTGATGCTCACTTCCTCCCTTTAGGTCCTGGGGGGAACTAAAATTCTACTCCCTGTGAATGTTGCTCATAGGGTCCTAGGTGTGCCCTCCTGTGGCTCCTTGGGCCTCTGTCTCACCCAGGAGGGGCGATGTCAACAGAGGGGCTGAAGCTGGAGCAGGGGTGCTCCAAATCTCTCCCCAACATTGTTCATTCTCTTTCCTCCCCAGAAGCGCCTCCTCCTCAGGACCTTGTCCTCAGCCCCGGCCATCCTCCCTGCTCTGGAGAGCACCTGACTCATCGTCTCAAGAAGACATGGGGGAGAAGTTTCCAGGTGGGTAGGCCTCTCTCCACAGGAGAAGTAAGGTGGACCAGGGGCCTCCCACAGGTCTGGTCCTATCCCTCAATGACCCGGGGAGGTGCTAGGAGGCCAGGGACACTGGAGGCAGGGGTGGTGGGCTTGTGGGAAAGGTCTTTAAGCCCGCTGGGACCTTAGGCCAGAATTTCCAACTCAGTACTAAGTTATCTTAACTGTCAGGAGCAGGTTGGAGCCAACTGGAGACTTTCAAGTATTTATATACAACAGTGGAACTGTTTGCCCAGCTGGCATCTCAACTGTAAAAACAGAGCTGCTCAGTTACAACGGGGCTGGGCCCAGGTGACCAACATGATAGCTCACTCCCCAGTCCCCTGGAGTACTTGGGACTCAGAGGAACCCAGTGGAGACTCTTGTTATTGAACCCACAAGGGGGATTCAGTGTTGCCAGCCTCATAGAAAGCCAATTACTGAGAAAGTGAGAATTGTCAGGAGAAAGGATTTATTTCTGTAAAAGCCTCAACAGGGAGGGGGAAGGATGCACTACTTCAATTCTGCCTCCCTGATCAGCAGGGTCAGGGGGTTTTCTGCAGGTGAAATGAATAATGCATGAGAGGTGTGAGCATCATTGTGTGTTTGAGGTGGAGTGCAGGGCATGCAAGTGCACTGAGAAATCATGCTAGTACATATGTCCCATGATCAAAAAATGGCAGATAAGTCCCTCCCAGGGCAGAGATTTTAGTGTTATGATGAACTAGGGCTCAATATTTCAGCTTTGTGCAGGCTCAGTGGGTGCTTGGGCATGGTCTGTGGTGGAGTATTGCTTCTCTTTGCTTCCTAGGACACACAGGTGGTGTGAGACTTTGCAGGAGGTTTCATCATTCCTGGAAAAGAAACTCAAAAGAGAATGCGTCATTACAACAGAAAGTTACAAAGTTCTGGTCAGCAAATTTTGCTAAAGAGTTCTCTATTTTCTGCCTAATTGAGACTGTATCTCGTAAGTTACCAGTGCTGAGATAAATCTTGCTGTGGAGGCCACATAGAGCTGCCGGCCCCAGCTATAATGTGAACACTGAAAACTCTTTTGAAATATAAGGGAACCAAAAACATTTTTGAGAAAATATTTTCTTGCTTATAGAACTGGTTACAGTCTCATCCTAGCAGTTTGGTGTTTTGGGTCTTCTCAAATAAAAGAAATTTGAACCTACACACCTCCCCATTATTCCCAAATTTATTTTTTCTTCTTTTCCCTCTCCACAGAAAAAGCTACAGAAATTAAAAAAAAAAAAGCTATAGCAGACAAAAGTATACATCGAGGAAAAGAATCTCTATTCAATAAGTGGTGCTAGGAAAACTGCATAACCACATACAGAAGACTGAAACTGGATCCCCACCTCTCACCTCTCACAAAAATCAACTCACAATAGAAAACAGACTTAAACGTAAGGCGTGAAACCTTAGGAATTCTGAAAGAAAATGTTGGAAAGACTCTTTAAGAGATCAGGCTGGGCAAAGAATTTCTGAAGACACCCAAAGCAATCACAGTAGCAACAAAAATTAACAAATGGGACCTGATCAAATTAAAAAGCTTCTGAACAGCCAAGGAAACTATCATTAGAGTGAATAGACAACCTACAGAATGGGAGAAAATATTTGCTTTCTACACATCTGGTAAAGGGCTGATAACAAGAATCTATATAGAACTTAAGAAAATCAACAACAACAAAAAAATCAACAACCCCATCAATACATGGGCAAAGGACATGAACAGAAGCTTCTCAAAAGAAGACAGACTAATGGCCAGCAGACACATAAAAAAGTGTTCAACATCTCTAATCATTAGGGAAATGCAAATCAAAACTATAGTGAGATATCACCTAAATCCAGTGAGAATGGCTTCTATCAAAAAGTCCCAAAATAACAAATGCTGGCTTGAATGTGGAGATATTGGAACACTCTTACACTGCTGGTGGGACTGCAAATTAGTGCAACCCCTGTGGAAAGTAATTTGGAGATGCCTCAAAGAGCTAAAAATGGAAATACCATTTGATCCAGCAATCTCACTACTAGGCATCTATCCAAAGGAAAGAAAGATTCTACAATAAAGACATCTGCATTCAAATGTTATAGCAGGACAATTCACAATTGCAAAGATGTGGAAACAACCCAAGTGCCCATCAATACATGAGTGGATTAATAAAATGTGGTATATGTATACCACGGAATGCTACTCAACTACAAAAATCAATGGTGAACTAGCACCTCTTATATTATCCTGGATAAAGATTCAGCCCATCCTTTGAAGTGAGGTATCACAAGGATGCAAAAGCATGCACCACATGTACTTGCCATCAAATTGGTACTACCTGATCAACAATAAGGTGTTCTCATGTTAGTAATAGTCATTGGGTGCTGGTCAAGTTGGGGATAGTGGGGGGTAAACCCACAACTAATGGAAGCAGAGAGCACTGCATGGGGGAAGGACACGCTTGTAGACCTGGCTTGGGCGAGGCAAATGCATTACATATAATCAATATGTTTGTACCCCCATAATATCCTGAATTAAAAAATAAATCAGTAAATAAGTAAATAAATAAAAATTTTTGTTATCAAAAAAGTGGTAATGCACTGAGAAGAGATCTGCTCATCAAGGTAAATAAATGGAGGCTGGGAGATGGGAGAAAGTGTTAGGTGGCAGAGAAAGGAGTGAGTTTTCAAAGAAATTCTGGACCTTTTTTTTTTTTTTTAATTTTCTCACCAAAAGTTTACTTAAAAATCCCAGTCACCCAGTCACTGTATCTAGTCTGGACTACCAGGAAGAAAGATGTATTTGTCCCTGGGCAAGTGACGTGTGGGGCAGGAGGCCCTGATAATGTTCACAGCTAAATTTCTCCTAGACAGCGAATTAGTGAGGTGTTATTCCGGGCTTTAAGATGGAACCCTTCCAGCTCTTCTGAGTGCTGTGAGCTGTCTCATTTCTGAGGGACAGATAAGATTTGTGACTCAGAGTACTTCAGGTATCCCTGTGTCACAACCACATTTTTTCAGCAGCCTTGGGTAGGAGAGTGGCAGTGAAGGTGACAGTGCAGTGGCAAGCACTAAGTGTTGGAGTGCTGTAGCACCCGCAGTCCCTCTGCTCCTCACAGTCTGTTTCCCCTGAGGTGAAAGAGTCAGATGATCTTAACATTAGGGCCTTAAAATATTTCCAACGCATACAAGCTCTTCAAACTGCACTTATTCAGAATACATACAGAACACCTTCAAATCGGCAAGACAGGCAACATAATATAAAATAATTTAGATATAGGAATAGGCAATTAGTAAGGTAAAAAGGCTACACAAATCAGCAATACATAGCTAATGACCCTGGGATTTCTCACTCACTGTGTCTGCACAAATAGCCCTAGTCTGCAAGGCTCCCCACCCACCACGGTTCTCATCCATGTCACTGCCAGGAAAAGCTCTGCTCCCAGTAACACTGCTGAGCCTGGGGACAGCAAGAGTCCAAATCGTGGACTTGATGTAACTATACTTCAGAGCAAAGAGCACAGTTATGGGTTTGGACAGCAATTCTGGGTCTTTCAGTATTTACTGTGTTTTTCAAATTCTTTTTCCTTTCAGTGTTTAGCTTCCCTGTTTATTTAATGGAGGAGTAAGACTGAATCAGACTTGGGACCTGGTATTGAGAACACAGATTATATTGGATTTAGCCAGCAAAATCTCTCTCTCTCTCTCTCTCTCTCTCTCTCTCTCTCTCTCTCCCCTCTGTCATAGGATTGCCTGTCAACATTTAAAAAACAAGATTTCTGACTTTCTTGAAAAACCAGGTGATTGATCCCATTCCTACATTAAAAAAATTATCTGGAACTGAGCAGGAGGCAGCATCCATTAGGCTGGATCATAAATCTTGTCCAAGCAATACCCCTGCCGCCTCCCTCGGCATGCACCTCAGTGTGCAGGGGACAGAGACAGTGTTATGTGTCCATCCCATATATTCCTCTTCCTGGGCTTTTCCCAGTGCTCTTATGGTTAGTTTTGGACCACGTGGCAGAGTTTTTGCAAATGCGAATGGGAGGCAGTGAAGAGATGGTACAAAAGTTCCACACATTCTTCCATGGGTGTGGTTGGAAGCTGGAAACCTCTGAGAGGGCAGACTAGCAAGATGGACCAGCTGAGATTCCCATGTCATCACTGTAGGAGAGCTGGCAAGAAAGGCTCTCTCACTGCTCTGGGCCCAAAATATAAGCAAGAAACAAAGCTTTGTTGTGTTAAACCACTGCTATTCAAAGGCTATATGTTACCATGGCATAGCCTGTCCTATACTGACTAATGAAATGAATAATGATAATAGTAGCTAATATTTATTGAGTGCTTCCTGTGTTAAATGCTTAGGCATTGGGCTAAATACTCTACAGATAATACTGTACTTAGTCCTCATAATAATTCTGTGAGATAGGTACTATTATTTTACCCCATTAAGAGATGAAGTTTGAAGTGGTTAAGTCATGTGCCTAGGTTCATAGAAGTGATAGAGTAAGATTCCAAAACTTTCACTGTTGTCTTTTTTCTTTCTATTCCATATTATCCCTCTGAGCCTGTCTTTCTTTATCTGTAAAAAGGAGAAAATAGTTTAACTTTGAAAGTCAGATATTAATTGTGTAAAGAGACAGTTTAGACATATTTTAAATTATTTGGATCAGTTTGAGGTGACATGAAAAAATTTGCAGTGGTTTTATCCACTTGAACTAGTTTTTTCCAGATTAATTTGGTTAGAATCAATTTGAGCTGGATTCTGATGACATAGACCTTGGAACATCTTTGGACTTCTTTTGCTAAAACTTTAACAGAAATACTATTGGCTATTAGGTAATCATTATGTTAAGAAAATATAATTATTATAATGTATTCTTAGATTATTAAGCAGTTTAATCAAGAATGATTAAATGTCTGAAAAACTATTTGGGTATGCTTAACATTGCTAGCATACCAAAACTCCCTGCCCAATACCCTCTCTTTCACTACCCTTTCATTTTTCTCAAAGAAAAACCTGATTCAGACTTAAAATATCCTAGATCAGCTTTACATACTTTTGACCTTTTGTAAGTGAAATCACACAGCATGCATTCTTGTGTCTGTCTTCATTCATTCAACATTATAGATGCCATATTTATCCATATTATTGTATATATCTGTGTTGTTTATACACTTTTATTGCTGTGTAATATTTCAGTGTATGAACATGTCATAATTTATTTATACATTACACTGTTAATGGATATTGGGTTTTTTCCAGTCTGAGTCTATCAGAAATAATGGTGCTATCAACCTTTCTCATGTTTTTTGTTATGCATGTGTAACCATTTCTTTTGTAAATATAGATAGGCATGGAATTGCTGGATCATAGAGTAAGTGCATATTCGCCTTTAGTAGATAATGTCCAACATTTTCCAAAGTGGCTATGACCATTTACATACCCAACATCAGTGTACAAGAGTTTCAATTGCTCCTCATCCTTGTCAGCATTTGGTATTGACAGTCTTTTCAATTTTAGCCATTCTGATGGGTCTGTAGCAGTAACTCATTGTAGGGTTAATATTTATTTCTTTGAATATCAATGACATTAAGTACGTTTTGTATGTTTATTGGTTATTTTTCTATCCTCCTTTGAGAAGTGCTTTTTCAAGTCTCTTTCCATATTTGTAGAGGATTATGTAACTTTTTATGGATTTGTAGGAGTTCTTTCTATTTTACTGATTAGAGACCTTTGTCTAGTATATGTGTTCAAAATAGATTTGTCCACCATATAGTTTGCTTTTATTCACTCTTAAGTATATTTTAATGATGAGAAGATTCTAATTTTAGGGCCCAGTGCAGTGGCTCACGCCTGTAATCCTAGCACTCTGGGAGGCTGAGGTGGGGAGGATCGCTCAAGGTCAGGAGTTCAAGACCAGCCTGAGCAAGAGCGAGACCTCGTCTATACTAAAAATAGAAAGAAATTGGCTGGACAACTAAAAATACATAGAAAAAATTAGCTGGGCATGGTGGCGCATGCCTGTAGTCCCAGCTACTCGGGAGGCTGAGGCAGGAGGATCGCTTGAGCCCAGGAGTTTGAGGTTGCTGTGAGCTAGGCTGAC
>CAUYRT010030737.1:0-32843 GCA_963574885.1 Lepilemur ruficaudatus
CAAGAGAAGGCAGTGGTCCTTATGGAGACTCCTATGGAGTTATAATTGTGAAACATCAAAGATTTGTCTGCTGATTGTTGTAAATCTGCTGATTAGTCTAACCCTGTCTACATGCTCCGTGAATCAAGAAATCCCATTTTGCTCTGATTTAGAAGGAACTTCACTCATAAAATGTCACCTAGGAATATGGCTATGCCACCTCACCACAGGAGCTAAGCACCAGTTACGGTGGCATGTGTTTTTCAATGTTCACTCAACTAAATCTGTATCATCTTTAAAATAAAGGGTGTTTATAAGCATTAGCAGCTCACTCAGCTGATGACATATACTTTAGTCTCCATGATTTTCTTATCCATTGACCTGCACTAAATATGATTAGGATAGAAAGATACATTAGGTGAAGTTCTTTTCAGCGCTAAAATTAGGTACAAGTATCTAGAAGAATCAAAAGAATTTGGTGTTAAAATCTAAAAATGAAATCGAACATGAAGATTATTCTAAGTTGATCCAAGAAAGAAAAAAAAGTGCAAGCAAAGGCACCCCATCTCCTCCTGCATTTTGCCTGCTCCTTCTTGCCTCTGCCCCCGTCATGTGTGTGGCACTGTGCCACCAACACCTGGCCGCAGTCTCCTGTGGCCGTACGCGTGGCCCCTCGCCGGCCTGGTCACTGTGGCAGTTCAGCAATGAAACTGCTCAGGGATGGGCACTGGAGATTCTTGGTTGATGATTCAAGATATTTTCTCGAATGTTCATTCAAATAATTTTTTTTGGAGGGTGGAAAATGGAAGAGGAAGGTCCCCAAATATTAGGCTTTTAATGCAAAATGTGCCAACCTTGTTTTTCTTCCTCTTCCCAAGATCTGAATAAATTATTACTCAGAGATACATGTCTCCTGGCAAAATAAAAAAAAGTGTGCTGGAGGACAGGAGGGGGGTGTACTCTACTGTCACCGAGAGCTGCTCCATTTGAATTTAGCGGCTCCTGGTGGGGTCTGAGTGGCTGTGACCATCCTGAGCAAACACTGGGAGTCTATAGACACGTGTCCCGAACACAGCGTGGTTACTCTCAGCACCCTTGCGCTCGGAGGACTGAAATGCAGGGGGGACACCATGGGTGGTCAGTATCCCTCTGCCTTGACCTCTGACTCCCAGGGTCACGGGAGATTGCTCACAGAATGGACAAACTAAATTCCCAAGATAGGGAACCCAGAACAGCAGGAAAGGACTCAGAAAAACCTCCCTCTCTGGAGGCCTGAACAGGTGCAATCGGCAGCCCAGGAATTTGATATCCACAGTTCCCCGCTGGGTGGGAGCCGCTATAATTGCTGGGTCGGTCCATTTACAGATGTTCACACAATAGGCAAGAAGGTTATTCTCAGCAGTTGTCGCCCTGTGGGGCTGCAGTGCTTGAAAGGTAAGGTCTAGAAATTTCAATAATATCAGGCCAGGAATACATTCCATTTCCTTCACAATAGCTGGCACACAGAGACCTCTGCTGAGAAGGAAATGTGCAGAGGGGCCATTCTTGCCACCAACAAGCCCCGGAGGAATAAAAAATAGGGCAGAAAGAACTAGAGTTCAAAAAATAAAAAATTAAAAGCAATGAAAAGCGTTAAGGGGAAGACATTGGATGATGGGATCTATTGTGTAAGATGAGTTCATGGGAAGCAAGAGATTAAAAATTATCATTTTGAACCTTGAGAGATGACTTGTACTCTTTCTTTTCACATTCAAATTTCTCTGCAGAATGGTTTTTTTATGTTAAGGAGATCTACTGAGAAGTCAAGGTCCCTTAAGCTTTCAGTGGCATATTCGAGTTTTTTGAAGTAAAGAAAAGATAGCATAAATATGAATTGTATTCCATCCGAAATAGTGTAATACCTAACATCCTTTGAACACTTATTATTTCTCAGGTCTTGTTTGAAGTAGTTTACATGTATTATCTTATTAAATTGAAAACTAACCATCCTATGTAATAGGTACTATTGGTCTCCACCGTTTCACTGACAGGAGACTGAGGCACAGAGAAGTCAAGTAAGTTGTCGAGGGTCACACAGCTAGTGAGTTTTGAACAGGGGGTCTGACTCCATTACACCACACTGCCTCATGTGAATGTCAAAAGCCACTCAGAAGGGTTCTACTAGATGGGTGTGTACTGTACAATGCTCGCAATCCCTGCAAGAAGAAAATAGAGGAAAGCCCACGCCAACTACACGGAAATAATCCCTTTGAGAGTGTTTTTTATATCAGGTCACTTCCCTACTTTAACACTCCCAAGGGCCTCCCACTAGCACAGAATAAAATCCAACTTTTTGAGCGCAGCCGACATCAAGCTTCTCCGCCCGCCCCCGTGAGTATTTTGAAAGGGCACACCCTGCTTTCCTCCCTCCATTCCCCTGCTCAGAGCCCCAGCCATGGTGACTGCTCACCTGAGTTGCCACAGCAGCTGAATACACCTCCCAGAACCGACGTGGGGGCCTACCCCAGTCGGTCCCCTCAGCCAGAGCTCGTCTCTGAAAACTGCAGACCCATCTTGTCATTTTCCTGCTTAAATCTTCCAAGGGTTTTCCGCTGCTCTCAGAGTAAAACCCACATTCTTCCAGCAGGCACCTGTGGTGCTGCCTAGTCTGCGCCTGCCCCTCCCTGACCACCTGTCTCACCTCAGGACCCTCCCCCAGGGTCCCTCTCCAGTTGGTGGGTCAATTAAAGCCCATGCATCTGCTGGTCTTAGCTTAGCAGTCTGAGAGCCACTTCCTCAGGCCACTTTCCCAAGATGCAAGTTGAGGGTCCCTGTTTCTTCATGACCTCAGTGTCAGCTGTGGGCCAGTGTGTTTCTGACGCACGTTTTCCTCAGTGGTCTGTGAGCCTGGCCTCATAGTCAGCTTGCTCCCCTCGTCCACACCCGCTTCCTGGCCCAGGGGTTATGAGCGGCCATCCCGCATGCAGCCATCAGGCACTGTGCTCAGCCGTGAATTCTGGCCGTTCTGTGCTAGGGATTCTGTGAGGTATGGTAAGGGCTGCAGAGGGGAATAGTGTAAATATGGTCCCTACTTTCCAGAAGCTTAAAGTTCCCTAAGGTAGAGATAAGGCAAGAACACACTCCTCTCTCCCACGTCCAGGCAGCGCGAAGTCTGGAATCCAAGCGACAGCAGCACTATGGCTCTGGGTGCTGTCTCAACGTGGGCAGCATGTCAGCCTGGGGGCAGGATGGTCACAGCAGCGTGGGGCAGGGTGGCAAGTCCCCAGCTGGCCTCTTGTGGCTGGCACGGCCAGGTGGGATCCCAGGCTCCCTGGCGCAGGGACAAGGCTCAGGTGGGCTTCAGGGCTTAGCCACGCTGGCTTAGGAGCTGGTGGAGTTGGACATGCTTACAGCTGAAGCAGACTGGGGAGCCGGGGCTGCCCTTGGAGCACGGTTTGGAAACCAAAGGGGACTCTTGCTGTCCCTAGCGCTTTGTCAGCAATCAAAGAATCCAAGTGCTCTGGGCTGGAATGAGGGCTGGAAAGTAAGGGGAACCCAAGCCAAGGGTGGCGAACAACCCAGTGAGGTACAAATGTAGATAACACGCACAGGCAGGTGCCGTGAGCCACTTTTATGCGCAGTCCCATTCATTCACCTCTGGCGGCAGGAGGCAGGGACCATACTCCACATTAACATGCTAAACGGGTGTAAAGGACACTAAGTGACTTTGTTAGAACATGTGGCCAGTGCGTGGCAAAGCTGGGATTTCAACCCAGGCCACCCAGCCACACTGTTCTGATTTCAGATTGAACTGAACTACCAGAGACCCAGGCCCTATCTGTGTATGTCAGCTATCAAACGATGTGACGTGACTGGTGCTGGCCTGGGTCTGGGACCTGAAGGAGGGTGTGTGTGACCGGGGTACGCACTAAACGCGGAAGTACAGAAGGGGAGGGGCCCTAAGGCAAGGTAGCTACAGAACCGCAAAGTCCTTACTCGGGCTGTGGCCTGGGGACAGTCCTTCCAAGTCCGGCAGCACCCAGCTGCCTCCCCAAGAACTGAAGACCACTGAAGGTGCAATGTGAACGTGGAAAAATACAAGCCTGGGATTTATGCATTTATTTTAAACATTTTGCTACATAATAAAAGTGGCCCTAAATTTCTGATCCATTATTGTTACTGTTGCTGCCGGCTATACTCTATAATAAGTATTATGAAGTCCGTTATTCAACATTTAGAGAATGAGAAGTCCCTTCAGTGGCTTTCTGAGTAAGTTTTTATTACAAAACTTGATGTGATTTTTCAATATGATCCTTCCATAACATTTACGTCTATAACTTCACATTTAGTAGCTTTTCATTTTTGCAGCAGTGAAATGTGAAAGGTAAAATATGCCACCATGCTTTACGGGCTGAGTCTGCCTGTGTGTCACAAAGGCGATAATGGTGACACGAAACAGTTGGCTTCTGCATTAATAATCCTTAACATCACTTATTTGATAGATGTCTTTGCTCTCCCCTGGGGCTACTGATGTTAAAATCATGGAATTTTTATGAATAATTTTTGATTTCAGCTGCAGAATAAGGATGCGCGGGATATGACTTGCTTATTTTCCTGAATGGCTAAGAACATCCCCCAAAAATTACCATTTAAAAGAAACAATAAAAATCAACTAATGAATTAGAAGCAAACACACAAGGGATTGTTCTGTGATGGGAAAAACCCGGGAATATTTTATTTAACCTAAATTCAAAAATATAACTGGCAGCATGTTAAAATAGCATTTTCTAAGGATAGCTCTCACGTCAAGCACTCTTTATGTCTAGAACCACAGGGTTAGAAATATTCACCAGTCCACTGAAATTTTAATTTAGTGACAGCAAAAGAATGGAAAATAGGCATTGGAACCATAATAAAATGCACCTTTTTAGAAGCAATGTCAGAAGTGATGACTTAAATAGTAATGTTAAATAGTGTTTTCAGTTAATAAATTTCAGTGGTTCGCAGACAATGACAAAGCCCTTCCTCTCAACTGGAGTAAGGTTTCCTACTGTATGAGTCTTTTTCCTTCACCGGCTCACTCTGGTTAGCAGGTACTTGCCATTTCCCCTACTTGTTCTAAATTGACTTGCAGGTGTGTGCTCTTCTTAACCTAACAATAGGCACACACTTGCAGCTGTATCCGTGAATATCTCCTCTGGAACCCACATGTTGATGTTTACATTTCATTCATGCCACTCCCCCAGATTCGTCTTTCAGACTGTAATAAGAAAGTGTGACACTATTAAGTGTGCAGATAGTTGTAGCATTCTCTACATAGTTAGGTTTATGGGATGTTTGTCTAGATGTACTAATAGAACGTGTGCAATCCTGATGAACACCAAAAGGTTATGTCAAATTTAATTAAGAGAACGTTGGCATAAACCAAACATTAATGGACAGAATGCATATAAACACTAGAAGTATTTGTAGATAATATCAGCTACCAGCTTTCAACCATTTTATCTTTTTTGGTTAATACTCTTTCAGTTTAGTCATATATTCAGTTAAAAAATTATGAAATATTTAAAAACACAAAAAGGATAAAGAATTGCATAGTAGATATTATTTAATTTACTTTAATAAAGATAAATTTAATCAGTAGCCATTTTCTTCCTAAGAAATACAAAGAACTTAATGTTTCAATTCTAATTTTTACCATTTTCAAATTACTATTGTCTAGTATCTTACATATTACTTTATCCAGTTTTGATTAGCCACTATTACAATTCCTTCCTTTTCTAAGTTTTTATATACCTTCATGGTTTCTATTTTGGTTTTCCTGTATTTATCTTTACCAGTATAAAATTCATGCACTTTTACACTACTATTATGTCTCAAGTCACAGCAAAAAGATAAAGAATTTGTAAAAAAAAAAAAGGTAAATTGAGAACAAAATGACTCAAACTTTCTGAGTACTTTCTTTCTTTTCCCTACCCAGAATTCTAAGATCTTTAAACAATAAAATGAATGAAAATAGTGGCTTTGAGACCTAAGTCTGTCATACTTTTAAAGTTTTCTTTTTTCCTAAAAGCTACATGTGTTAAAATTTGGATGAAGCATTTTGAAATAAAAATCTGTAAGCCTTAAAAGAATTATTTCTGATACACACACATATATAGGCCTAATCATTTATTAAATAGATATATGTGCTAATAAAATGCCAAATAAAGATGAAAAAATAAAAAGTCATTTAAAAGATAACTTTGGTTGCTCTCATACCACATACACCCTATGATGATTTACATTGCTGGTGGGACTACAAACTAGTTCAACCTCTGTGGAAAGCAATATGGAGATACCTTAAAGTGATACAAATAGATTTACCATTTGATCCAGCAATCCCATTACTGGGCATCTATCCCAAAAGAACAAAAGACACTCTATAAAAAAGACATCTGCATTTGAATGTTTACAACAGCACAATTCACAATTGCAAAGTTGTGGAAACAACCCAAGTGCCCATCAATACATGAATGGATTAATTAAATGTGGTATATGTGTACCATGGAGTACTATTCAGCTATAAGAAACAATGGTGTTATAGCACCTCTTGTATTTTCCTGGATAGAGCTGAAGCCCATTCTACTAAGTGAAGTATCCCAAGAATGGAAAAATAAGCACCACATGTGCTCACCATCAAATTGGTTTCACTGATCAACACCTAACTGGACATATAGGAATAACATTTATTGGGTGTTGGGCAGATGGGAGGGGGGAGGAGGGGATGGGTATACGCATACATAATGAGTGTGATGTGCACCATCTGGGGGATGGACATGCTTGAAGCTCTGACTCTAGGGGGGAAAGGGGGAAAGGCAACACACGTAACCTAAACATTTGTACCCCCATAATATGCTGAAATAAAAAAAAAGAAAAAATTCTTGTCTATAACAACTCTGGGCACACAAACTTCAAAACTAAAAGGTTCTTTAAAGTAATACAAATGTTCTAAATATTAAGAAAACTTAAAAAAATAGTTTCTATTTGTAAAATAGAAGCAAAATAAGACTGGTCTGATCGTGTTGCTTGGTTGCTAGGAAATTTGTTTTAGAACCTTGTTAATATAAATTATTGGTGAAAATTCCTTTTTTTTTTTTTTGAGGGTCATGATCTGTTGCCCAGGCTGAAGTACAGTGGCCTGATCATAGCTCACAGCAGCATTGAACTCCTGGGCTCAAGCGATCCTCCTGCCTCAGCTTCCTCAGTATCCTGGACTACAGGAGTGTGCCACCACGCCCTGCTGATTAAAAAAAAAAAAAATTTTTTTATAGATGGTCTTGCTATGTTGCCCAGGCTGGTTGTGAATTCCTGGCTTCAAGTGATTCTCCTTCCTCAGCCTCCCACAGTGTTGGGATTATAGTGTTGTGAACCATCATACCCAGCTGGTGAACATTTTTAATAACCATTTTGCCTCCCTTTGTGTGAGTAGTGAGACTTTGGGTGTGGGTCAGGGTGGGGAGTCACCAGCAAGTACTCAAAGCCACGGGCACAATTACTTACTGTGTAATGTCTACCTTTTACTGTCTCCGTGTAAATGTTTCACTGAGTTATTCCTTATTTTTTTTTAAGGATATAACCACCATACTGTTACATCACTTCAAAAAGCACTATGTTCCTTAAAATCATCAAAACCCAACAACTGTTGGCTCTCTGGTCCTTTTCCTAAGGGTTGTGCAGAGCTTGGCTGCACACACGTTTCCCCATGTGAAGCTGCTCTCCTGAGCAGCCCCGAGGAGGTCCCTATAGCTCAGCCCACTCTACCTCCTGCCTTCTTGGTACATATCACGGCTGGCCACATCAGCCATCTGGTCAACCTCTAGCCAAGCAGAAGATGGCACCTGCTTAGCCAGCCCCATACTGTAGACAAGAGCACACCTTTCCCTCTGTTGCCCTCTCTGCTTCTCTGTCATTATCATCCTCTTTTCCAGAAGATAATGTCTCAGCCTTCTTTTGTTTTCTAGCGGCTTCTCAGCCTTTCAAAGCTCTTCTTTAAAACATCCCTGTGTAATTCTTATCTCAGAAATTGCTTCCAATGAAGCCTGTTGGGAAGGAACTTGCCTAGACTTTGGAATTAAGCTGTTTTCACTTAACACGTAGTCTGACTTAAGTGTGCGTCGGGGACACCTTCACAACACCAAGATGCAGAGCTGGTGTCCTCTGCTATCAGAGCTGCGCAATTTCTACAAGACTTCAGAAGCTGCTGGAAAATATGCTTTTTCCAGCTTATGATATAGTTTATTGTCTTTCCAACCTATGTTTGTCTTTTGTTTAAAAGTTAACAATGACAACAATCTTTGGAGGGGGTACGGGATGGCGGTGAAAACTTAAGCAGTTCCCTTGTATATATCCTTCTGGAAGGAAGCCTTAGCAAGTAGAGTGTGTTGGATTTATGAAAACTATGTAACTATACATGATACTTGAGTTTCAGACTGAACTGCCTCTCTGCTACTGAGAGATGTGTCTTTTGTAACCCATTACATCATAATGATAATAATAATAACTATAGCTAATGTTGATTGAGGGGTTGTTTGCAGAGCTGGTGTCTGAGCGCAGGAAGGCTAACTTTAGAGACTGTACTTTAACAAATCACTCTGCCTATTGTCTCTTGGGGGTGCAGGTGGGGGTCTTGGCCTAGTTACGGACATAAAACATGTTTGTGTTTGGAAGGAATTTTAAGGCAAAGTTTCAAAGATCTGACTGTGACCATGTTGCATCAAGCAAAGAAATATTTTTGAGTAAAACCAATAATGGGGTGACTCCTACCATGACTTGTTGTTGGAACTGAAATGTTCCAAGGCATTTCTGGAAACCCCAGAATAAACCATTATTTGGATTTTGTTCTTTTTGGACCATATTCAGTCCTCTAGAATCATGCCTCTCTTGCAGTTACATAAACATTTTCAGCTTGCAGTGGTACCACTGTGAATGGGAATGCAAAGGTTTCTATTATTCTCGACAAGGAAAGCAGGTTGATGAAGGCAGATGTGAGTGATGAATGGTAAAGATTATGCCTCCAAAGAGATACTCTAAAATGGGAAAGAATAAAGGGCTTGCTAAGTAGTGTGTGGTAACAATATGCTCTACAACGCACAGACACCACTTCCGGTGGGGCCACTGGTCCCTGGGACAGGACATATGGCGATGTGCGTGGGAAGCTGAAAAGGGAGGCAGGAGAAAGTGTCTGTAGCCTCAGAAGGGAGGAACATGACAGATGTCCACAACACAGAGCATTCTGCTGGCTGGGCACAGGGCATTTGTCAGTGTCGGTCTCCAAAGAGAACCATCAGAAACAGAGCCTGGTACTTGTGCATGCTGTAAAGAGGGAACAGAGAGAGGCAATCAAGGAGAAAAAGGAGAAAGGCAGCTTTCAGAATGGAGGGGTTTGGTGACCCAGAGGACCTGGCTGCCTTCTGTCAAGGAGAAGTGAAATGAAGGGAAAATTCTATATTCATATGCTTCAGGGGCTGCTGCCAGAGAAATAAAAGCTTTCATTAGTCTCTATCTTCTTTAATTAAGCTTTTTTTTCAGTACACAAGTGGGATCCTCTTTTACTTAAGGAAAAAGAGAATAAATCTAATAAATGAATAATATAGAGATAAATTGACTCCCAAGACATAGCTCAGGGCAGGCAATCTCAGACTTTCAGTGGCAGTGCAGGGCGTTTCATCAGGAAATTTCCAGCAGCTTTGTCTTTGAGTAAGAAGGCAAGAAACAAAAGTCACTTGCGATGGCCAGAAACTTCCTAAACTTTTTGCCGCCTTGACAAACTTGTCCTAAACTGTGCCCATGAGTGAAAAAGGAACCTGGTGCTCAGGGTCAGGAAAAGTGGTTCTAGGTCTGCACTGGGTCATCTGCTAAATGGGGTAGTGGTGGACAGAGAAACAGCCTGAAGAAGTTGCCCAATCTGTTGTTGCATCAAAATCAGTGTCTAGCAATAGTTGGCTGTCATTTACATACACCTCCGCACTGTGGTTCTGAGGTCATGGCTGTATTCCTGATCCTGTGCCGAGGCTGGCACTTAGGTATGCAGGAACCTTTGCTCAATTTTGAATGAACCAGGTCAGAAAGGAGAAGCTTTGCTTTGCAAGGGTCCAAGGTGCAGCCAGCACCATGGAAAGTACATGGCTATTTAGTGACAGTTCTATCCTTTCAAAGGGTTGATCCTGGAAGAAAGAAGTGACTTCGTAATTTTTCCTCTTGTTGAACAACAGGCCCTTTGGGGGAACAGATTTGTTTTAACATGTTAGGTTTCTCCTATGTTGAACATTGTACACACTCTATTAAAACATGAACATTATTACAGTTTGCAAATACTTTTTGCATACATGACTCATTTGAACTTGCATGGATGAAGTCACTTAAATCAATTTCTGCTTTCAGTTTCAACTGTTTCAACTACAAAGTTAGAAAGTTGGGCTGTGAGCTTTTTAAAGTTTCGACCAGCTCTTAAAAGATTCTATAATTTTCTACTTCAAATGAGAAACACCTCTAAATTCCTATTAAAGATTTAAAAAGCATTTAAGACAACCTAAAACTGGGTGCATGCTTAACAACAGGACAGCATTTACTTTCAAGACATTCTGTGTTAACTTGGCTTTTATTATCTGGGGGACACATTTCCCTCATGACATCTGTAACAACGTAGGTGGATGCTACCTAACATGACCCATTTTTGGCTTCATCTTTTAAATTTCAATCTGTCTTTAAATGTTCTCCCTGCTAATGAGCAAGTTTGTTTAGAGCACAGGGATGAGAGATCCCTTTGAAATTGACCATTTGGTTAAGTGGCCAGTATCTTTTGAAGTTAATCTGTTGAAGAGAAACTATTGTTTAAAAGGAGGTTTCTGGATAAGCTACTAATTGCAATTGCTCATTCTCTCTTGGAAAACCACAGATGGTTGGTGAAATGTGGGCAGGTCTTGCACAAACTTGGCCCTGGGTAGCTGGAATACTTAGGACTCATGAGGGGTCACTGTCTGCCTAGGCATAAATCACATTTTCTCAAAGCCTCCGTATTCAAATTTGGAAACTAGAGAATATTCCATTTCACTAGGTAATACTTTTAAATCAATCGTAAATAGGACATAACAAATGAATCTAAAACATAACCTACAACCCACTGACAACGTAGGGATAACTCATCAGGGAAGCACAGTGTCAGCTAACACAGAATCTGTACTTGAACTGCAAGGTGCACTGGTGCTTGGAAGAATAAAAACAAAAGTTTATTGAAGGCTGAGCTTCTGATTAAAAAAAAAAAAAATTCTTTTAATTCTGCCGAGAAGTAATTTCAAGTGTTCATCTCCATCTGGAGGCCAGAATGCAGGAGACAAAAGCTTCTCTGTAGAGCGTGTAGAACTTGCATTGACGCTCTGAGAGCTCTTGCACACAAGAACGGCTTGCCCAGCAAAGCTAAGTGCACTATTCAGAGCACTATTATTTACTGCTTCGGAGGCCTGAAGGGGAATGTTAAGCTGGGAAAACATAAAACTATATTTATCTTTTTGAAAATCCTCATTAAAAATGTTCATACCACACAGAGTACTGGAAGAAAGGTGAAAGAAAAACATTAACAGCAAACAGAATGAAGTCACTATAGTAAAGTTTCAACTGCTGTACAGTGTCTGAGGTTCTGTAAATATTTCCACTATAAATCTTCACTCCCCACATTTTTATCATTTTCACAAAAAAGTTTGCTCCTATCTGAAAGTCTCTGGAGGAAACTTGTTAGGCTTCTCTTTTTCAAATTACGGGCAAATTATAATTACAGACAAAGCTGATGATATAAGGTGTATGAGGGGGTTTGCACAAACAGGGTCAACGTGGAGATAAGCAAAATTAGTTAACAAGACAGACTGTCTGCAAACACAGGTGCATTGATTTACTGATGTATCTACAGAAAGTGTTCCTAAGAATAGGAGCTGACCAGCCTTTAACTTGAAATAGAAACAGTCACAGATGTTGGAGACAATGATCCCAAAATCTGCCCCAGGAAGTAAATGCTTTGTCAGGCCAACATGAGACATCCTTTCCACCTGGCTGGAACATTCTAGCATGTAACTGGTGTCTGGCGCAGGTAACTCTCCATTCGTTCATTCCTTCATTCACTCACTCACTCATTCTTGTATTTTTACTGAGCATCTGCTTTGTGCCAGCTCTGCCAGGCAGCGGGCACACACTCGTTAAATCGATGAATGAGCTCTGTGACCCTTTCTTCTGATGCCCTGGTCATGGAGCACCCTGCTGCCAAGGCATCTTCCTCGTCGTACAACATCCTTGCCAGGCTGTGGGCAGTTCTGTCTGATGGAGAGTTCTATTTCTCACTGTAAATGACTATTCGGTATGTGGTTTCTGTATCAGTTCCCGTGGTCTTTGCCAAACAATGTGACTTGGCATCCTCAAGTATGACACTGAGCATCTGGAGCCTCTGAGTGTACGGGGCAGATGGTGATAAGGTCAATGGCCTGTGGCGGGGTCTGTCTAGACAGCCAGTCCTCCACAGGCCACATCTCTATGAATCGTTCCAACTTCTGAAGAACGTACAGCTCAGGTTTATTCACATGTGAGAAATGAAAGCTCATATCGCCAGCTATTCAGGGGTTTACACAAGACCACTTACACGCTGAACTGTGAGCATATGTAATTTAGTAAGACCTACTCTGTGTTGTCTGAGTACATTTTCAAGGCCAGTGAAGGAGGACAAGACATTGTCTTACATGCTTTAGCAATGTCAACTCATTCAATCTGCACGGCAGCTCTGCCAGGTAGACCATTATCTTCATTTACGAGGAGCACAGAGATGGTAACTTGTCTAGGTCATCAACAGAGGAGCCAGGGTTTGAGCTCCAGAGTCCATGCGCTTAGTTATTAAGCTATGTTCTCTCGAAAAAGTAACAACGGCTCGCACATATGTAGCATTCGCTCCATGCCAGGCCCTGCTCTAAGCACTTACATGTATCTGAGTCACTTCAATCTCCACCGTCGCCTGCGGGAGGCAGCACAGTGAGGTGAGGATGAGCTGTGACACAAATTCTAGAGCTTCCTAGGTCTGTGACTCTGAGTACATTGTTTCAAGTCTCTGCCTCAGTTTTCTCATCTATACATTGGGGACATTAATAATACCTACCCCCATATTTGTGGTAAAGATGAAACAGGTTACTATTGTAATATATATGTAAGCGCCTGGAACATTGTCTGGCACAGAGTGAGTCCTATCCTGATTACTATGACTATTTACCAAACTAGGACTCTGCTTTACATAAATTTAGGAAGTTTAAATAACTTTTCTGTGGCAGCACAAGAATTCGGACCCAGGCCTTCTGACTGTGGCACATGTGTTATTTCCACTATATCCTGCTTTTAACAAATAAATGCCAACTATGGGACCTGCCACTCCAGTCTCCTGCCAGTGAGAGTGAGTGTTTTCTAATATAAATGCTAAAATCATTAAAAAGTGAGTGAATGCATATGCTTTTCAGGCACAAATGCAAAATAAAAACATACAGGCAGAAAACCCAGCCTGAAACAAACAATAAAGCCCAGGCCTCAGCTGACCCTGATTCAAAATCCTAAAGATTATAACAATACCCAGGGGCTTTCAGTAAGAGGTTAGGCTACTAAACATTTTAGTAATAATTTGTTCAAATTTGTAAAAAAATTTGATGATTTCAGGAATACATGTCATATAGTTACAAATAATCTATGACATATTTCAATCCCTAATAAGTATGGTTTCCTTTTAAAGGCAGATTAGTTAAGTCTGTGTTTTCTGCCTTACCCCTAAACAGCATCAGCATTTCTGACCAAAGTGAAGTTCGTAACCTGAGGTCCACAGAACCTGACATAATTCATGAATGGCATCTGGTGGGGAGGGGGAGCCCTTGAACCACCTTAAATTGTATGAAACATAGCATACATGTATGTGTACATATGAAACTTTCTTTCTGGGGAGAGGATCTCCAGACATCATCAGTTTTGAAAGAGGTTCTGTGTCTCCCAAAAGCGAGGAACCCCTGGGCCACAGCAGGAACCACTGGGCGGAGCACACCAGGTTGGGCGGCCCTGGTAGAGAGTGTGGGGTGGGATGGGGGAGAGACAGGGTCTCCCGGTTGTCACAAGGGCTTCTGGGCACCTGTTGCACACCCTCCCTCCAGTCCAGGCCTCCATGAGGGTGCTGCATAGAGCTGATGCTGATGGAGACCGAAACTTTACATAACAAAATCAAGGCTAGATCAGAACCCCGATCAGGTGGACGACTCTTGTCAAATTGGCATAATTCAGAAAAAAAGAAATGATGAAGTGGGCATCCAGGCACCTACACTTAGGAAGAGCAATGTGTACATCTCAACAATCTATAGCTCAGGTTACAACATCTAAGACAACTTTAATTAAGAGGTATTTTCAGGGATGACTGCATTACAGACAATTCGCTTTTTCATTGTGTTGTTGTGAGGTGACTTAGAAGGAAGGGGCTGGATCCTACATTCAGTTTATTAATAAAATCGTGTGGTTCTGAGGGTTGAGCACACAGTACTGGGGGAAGAGAGCATCGGGCTCGATCCTGTTTCTCAGGGGTTCTGCAGCCGCAGGTGGCTCTGGAAAATGTTTGCCTGGGAGCGAGGAAGTGGGCTCACGGCCAGGCAAGCCATGTCTGCAACGTCGGACTTGTGGTATTTTCTTCAATTACTGCCTTGCGTTATCTTTCCCTGAGTTATCTAGAGCAGGACTTTAAAAATAAAACTAGACAAAAATAAGAACACCTCTCCAGGGCCCCTTGGCTGCCCAGCATGAGGCCGGCAGGTGCTCTCTCCAACCACCGCGAGGGAGCGGCTCTCATCTGTGGCTCCATCCAGCGTGCAGCCCATTCGGAGTCTCTGGGGGTATTTCCATTGTGAAATACAATCGGTTCCGGGCAACCCTACCCACCTGCACACTCTTCTGCCCTTCATGGCGAGCCCTGCTTCTGAAATCCCAACTCTGCCCTGGCTCTCAGTACGAACACACAGTAGCAGACGTGGCCTCCTGTCCTTTGATCCCGTGGTTTGCTAAATCACAGATATTGAATGTTATAACTGCATTCACGTCTGGTCAGTCAGATGTGATAAAGTTCATATTGGGCCATCAATATATTAGCTGCCAGACAGGAAACACACAAGGGGAAATAGGAAGAACACACTTAAAGCAACAGATCTGGCCTGAATGTGATCTCTCCAATTTGCAGAAACATTACCATTATCGTGAAAGGTCAAAGTCAGTTACTGGTAGAAAAATCAATAAATTTGGAGGGGCAGAGGAGAAACCTAATACATAAATTCATAATATGTTCTCTGTATTGAAGGAACTTGGTGTAAATCTGTGTATTACTAACTCTTGAAAATAAAACTGGTTGTCAGCAAATTGGACCATTCATGTACTTTCATAGGTTCCTGTTGTGAATATATTTTAAAGAATTATATAAGTGAAAAACAGAGAAGAACAACAGTGCAAGGAAAGATTTTAAAATTACATCTGCCTGTTAGTCTTTATCACCCATTTTGCTGGCTTCCTAGAGTGAGGTGTTGATGTTTTTTGTTTCTAATGATGGTGATCCACGAATGGGTTCTCCATATCTATGCCAATTCCTGCAGATCATCAAGCATCAGCACTCTTGATGACTGGCAGTCTGAGGTCAATAGTTGCGTTATGCTTGTGGCATGAACTAGAAAGAAGATTCTAGCTTTCTTATCCGGCCATCGTGGTCTGAATGTGTTACTCTGAATGTGACATGTATGGTTTTGAGTGAATGTTAGATTAAAAATATTCATTCATTTTCTCCTCCCCTGCGCCACCAACACTCTGCTGTAAGTACTGACAGTTTGAGAAGTCCAATCTGCAGCCCACCCTGCCCTGGGGAAAGGCTGCCATGCCCTGGTGAACCGGGCATCAGGCAGTGCCCTTCTCCATCAAGAGCAGGTCACTTGTCTACTACAAACCGATTGCATCTGCCATTTCTTAGCTTCCTGCAAAGACATTTGCTCATTAACACTTGATTAGCTACACACTGTTGGATAGGTCTACTGAGCTATGAAGTATCACTCACACTAATTCCGCAAAAAGTGACTTCTCTAATTGTGTTTTTCCTCAAAGAATGATCTCCCTCAGGGAGAGAGGAGCAGAGAGAATGGACAAAGGGTAGCCGGGTGGGGAGCCACACCTAGAGTTTTGGGGTTTCAATCTCTACGTTAGTTGGCTATTTAGTCATATTAATCTAGAGATCCTAAATTGTGAAAATCAAAATAAGATTTAGCTTTATGTTCTTGCTATCTATGAAAACATAGGTTGCTAATCAAGTCAGTGGATAGATAAATAGCTTGGGAGTATTGTAGACACTTTACGATCAAATTCTCACATGAGTTAGAATTGCTTTTATTAAAAAGTCCCAAAACCATAGATGCTGGTGTGGATGCAGAGAGAAAGGAATATGCTGTTGGTGTGACTGCAAATGAGTACAACTTTCATGGAAAACAGTATGGAGATTCCTCAAAGAACTAAAAGTAGACCTACCATTTGATCTAGCAATCCCAATGCTGGGTATCTACCCAAAGGAAAAGAAGTCATTTTATCAAAAAGATACCTGCACCTAAATGCTTTTTGCAGTACAATTCACAATTGCAAAGATGTGGAATCAACCCAAATGCCCATCAATTGATGAGTGGATTAACAAAATGTGGTGTATGTACAACATGGAATACTACTTAGCCACGAAGAAGGATGACTTAATGCCCTTTGCAACAATTTAGATGGAACTGGAGATCATTATCCTAAGTGAAGTATCTAAAGAATGGAGAAAAAATACCACAGGTACTTACTATTACATTGGAAATAAATGATGAGCACACATGTGCACAGGGGGAAGTAAATCTCAAAGGAAATCAAGCAGGGTGGGGATCGGAGAGGAGGGGATGGGCTAAAACCTACCTAATGCGTACAGTGAACACTAACTGGGTGATGGGCACACTTTTAACCCTGACTTGGCATTACAAAAGCTATCCATGTAACCAAAAACATTTGTGCCCTCCTAATACTTTGAAATAAGAAAAAAAATTCTCACATTAATTTATAAAAACTGCTAATTTCAAATTATCATCAAATTTATTAAATCAGATATTATGACACTTTAGAACATTCTGAGTATCATCAGAATCAATTTCAAAGAACTAGCAATGGGTTCCTCTAAAGGTGTTGGTCAATTCAGTTTGGAAGCAGCATGGTCTAGGTCAAAGTGCCCAGGACTGGACCTGCAGGTCCTGGTCATGTGTCCTTGTTCTGTCCCAGATGTAAGAGCCTGAGTGAGGTGTTTGGTTTCTGAAAGCCCCGGCAACTCCTGTGCAGGGCCATGCTTTCTGCCAGGTTCACGCCGGGCACTTTACAGACAACGTCACATCTGGCTAGCAGAGTGACCTTGGAAGAAGCCATTACTGACTTCATGTCCCAGAGAAGGAAGATACTTGAAGTCAAACAGGCTTTAGACCTGGGTGCAGAGTGCCCCACTGGTGACATGTGGCTGTGGACTCTGCACATGGTGCTGCTGAGGTTCTCAGTGCAGCTGTGGGCATTAGGCAGGATCAGGATCCACACTGGTCCCTTTGTAGCCACACCTAGAGCTTTTCCACCCCAAAGTATCGCTGTCCAACGATACCACAGGGAATAGCCAAACATAGTTACTTATACCAATATTAAAATCTAAAACTCAGTTCTTCATTTACAGTAGCTACGTGTCAAGTACTCAGGAGCCACATGTGGCTAGTGGCTACCATACTGGACAATGCAGCTAGAGACCATTCCCTCCACTGTTCTACTGGACAGTGCTGCTTTAAGTATTGGAATTCTGTTCCCTGGCTACACCTACCTCTTCTCCTAGCTCTGACTCATCACCTGAACCTGGCTTCTATCCATGAGCTCCTTCCCTCTCCCCATGGTCCAACGGACACCTCTGGTCTCCCCCTTCCAAGCCTAGACTTTCCAGCCACAATTTTCTTGGCATCCTTGATTCCCTTGCTCCTCGGCTTTCTGCCATGTACCATCCCCTGCCAGTGCCTCCCCTGGCAGCTCGCACCCTTGTGATTGCCAGTTTCTGGGACATAATACACTCCTGGAAATAACTAAAACACAAAATGGAGAGAACACACGCTCTCCAGGCTTAACTGGGCCTTCTCTGCCTCTCAGCACTTCTTCAGTTCATCTCGTGTCAGCTCACTGACGCAGCCCTTAGGACGCCTGGTCCCCTACAACCTCAGCCCTCTCGTGACCCTCACCCTCCGCAGATGACCTGCCTCCGAGTAGGTAGGGAGACCATACGACCACCATTGCCTCGAGCTTCCGCACATTTCCTCTACCATTCTTTTGGTTTCCTTTAGCCAGGTGACCCACCAGCTGCTTTCTGCCTAGGACGACTAATTTCCTGCTTCTGGGTCTTTGCTCATGATGCCTCCCCATTTAAAAGTCCTCCTCCAATCTCACGTCTGCCACAAAGCTGTTTTTGGATCACCCACCTGAATGCAACCTCTTCCTGCTCCAAATGTCCCTAACATTTTATCTGCACCTCTCACAGATGTTATCTGGTACTGCACCTGTTAAAGCACACAAGGGTCACCTGTGTCTTCCCCACTGGGAGAAGGGGGCAACGCTGACTCAGTGTGGCTCCCGGCAGCGACCAGCACAGTCCTTTGTATCGAGAGTCGCCAGTGCATATTTATTGAGTGGATATCTACATATCTATTTTTGCAAATGTCAGATTAATTCCTAAGGTAGACAGATTTGACTCAATAATGAACTGATGAACACATTTCTCCTAATGATCTCAACTCAAAGTTCTAACTAAACGAGTACATCACCACAATTTCTGATGGGAAAACAAGAGCATACGTGTTCCTGGCTACAACTGCAACAAACGGTGCCGCACGTGTGCAACGTCTTCCTGAGGGAGGGTGGAGAGGGTACAAAATGGTAGAGAACGGGCAAAAACCAAAGAAAGACATCCAAGCGGAAATAAACTTACCTTGGGTAGCAATGTAATGATTGGGTCGATGGTAACCCTAAAAATAAACAAGAAAGAATATTTGATAAGCTTAAAATCAATAAGCAGCACAGAAGCCACGTGCTGCATTTGCCAAGATGCATGCACACACAGAGACCAACAACTGCATCACCTGAAAGCTAAATTGAGAGACCTGGTACCGAGTTTCCCTCAATAAGCAAAGGTGCATCCAATGTAACAGCTCTGAGGCTCACACAGAAGGTGTGGGGAACTTAATCACACACCAGCTAGGAGATGATGGATGAGCAATAAACACGAACAACTTATGGATTCTCTGAAATAACATGGCCATGACACGTAGAAAGTTCAAACAGGCTGGGGATGTATAATAGAATTTCATTTGTGTTTGGGATGTTATTGGCAATGTGCCAAGGGTTTAAAACATATTCTATTATATCAGTATAGACAGTTATATCAATAGTGATACTCAAAACCATTCTTAAACACTGCTAAAACCAGGACATGATACTGTAGCAAGGGCCAGGAATTTAAAGAGGTAGAAATTGTGCAAGACTCCTTCCTTTTATCATGACCCTATAAGAAACAAGGAAGATAAGAATTGGCCCCAAAGAAAGGAGAGAACAAAGAAGTTGTAGGATAAGTATCCCGGAAAAACAGAGCCAACTCAGGGAAACCACAGCCCGGTAACATACTAACTATATCACCACGGACCTTAACACTCTCCATTTCCATCCCCAGAGATTATCCGAAAGACTGTGCCCAGAGCATGCTGGGAAATAGGAAAAAGACACCTGAGGAGGGAATACACATTTCTCAGACAACTTAAATGCATATCTCTTAGATTTTTTTTTTTTTTGCTCTCAAAAATAAGTGGACAACGATGAACAACAAAAGCAAACACATTCTTTTATACAACTGACCTACTGTCCGTCTCAAATTATAGAATCGTGACCAGTATTATGCAGGATTCTTTAGGCAACCTTCTGGTCAGCTGGTGAGTCCCGCAAGGACAAGGGCTCTGTCTGGCTCACTCCCTCTGTGTGTCTGGGGCCTGGCAAGGTGCCGAGTGGATAGCAGGGACTCGTCTGATAAACTGAAGTTGCCCAAAAAGTTCACAAACAGCCTGTGGTGCCAACCACCACGGTCGTTTCTCAGCCTTCTTTGACTAGACCCCCCTTAGAATATCTTCTTCACTTGGTTCTGGGACATGACACCCTCCGGGCTTCTTCCTGCCTCCCTGGCCCCTTGTCTCATCCTCTTCCCTTGATGCTGGAACCCCCTGTCCTGGATGCTTTCCTCTGTCCACACTCACTGTCTTGGCGATCTTGTCCAGCCTCACGGCCCTCAATTGCATCTGTTTATTGAAGAATCCTATATTCTTATTTCTAGCTCAGACTTTTTCCCGGAAATCTTGATGTGTCTCCATTGGCTGTCCAACACATATTTAAAGTTGAACACATTTAAGACTGAACTCCTCATTTCCTCCCTAGTCCTTGCCCAAACCTGTTCCACCCACCGCTTTCCTCTCAGGCACCTGAGGCCCCCTCTCCCTCCTACACCCACAGCCATCTGTCAGCACATCCCACGGGCTCTCCCTTCAACGTGAATCCAGGATCCTGCCATTTCTCACTGCCACTGCTGCCACCCCGGCCAGGACATCGCCACGTCTCCGATGACTGCCACACCACCCAGCAGGCTTTCCTGCTCCACTCCAGCCCAAGTTCATTCCCTTCTCAGAGACCCGATGGCATCACGCCACCACCCAAACCCCTCTAATGACTGTCTTAGTCACAGTGAAAGCCAACTGTGTACCTCACCTGCTGGCCCATGACCACCATCACCTCAACTCCCTGGACCCCCTCATGCCATGCCACTGACACTCACCCACTGGTTTTTCTTCCACTTCGCCAGGCAAGTTGCACAGCAAGGCCTTTGCTCAGGCTGGTTCTCAGCCTGGAATGCTCTTCTGCCAGGTATCTCAGTGCTCAGTCCCTCATCTTTGCTCACACATCACTTTCTCAGTGGAACCAGCTCTACTCACTCTTTTCAAAACTGTGATCTCCATCGCAGACCTGGCACTCTACTCCCCTTTACAGCTTTAGTTTTCTCCATAGTACATACTACTTTCTAACGTGCCACATAGAATTAACTTTTTAATTTATTGTCCATTTCTCCCAATTAGAATATCAGCTCCATTAGGTCTAAGGTTTTTTGTTTTTGGTCTGAATTGGTCACAATTATAATTCTAGTCCCTAGAACAGTAACAGACACATAGTAGGTGCACAGTAAGATCTGACTAAATGAATACAGAGGCCTTGAGTGGTTTCTTCTCTGCATTAAAATAAAATGCAATCTCATTAATCTGGTATTTTCATTATTTTACAGCCTTGTTCATGTTATTTCCTTGAGCTACAATGTCTTCTCTCCTCTGTACCTCTACTGACCCACTGTTTAAAGCTCAGTTCAAATGTCCTCCTCTCCACTGCCTAATCTAATCACAATCACTCCTTCAGTTGGTGATTCACCAAGCATTTACTCAGTGCTCACTATATTCAGGCATAAGCCAGGCACGGGGGCTACAGAGATGAGTTGGAGACTGTCCCTGTGTTCAAAGACCCAGCAGGGATTGTAGAGGCTGGGACTGGAGTGTGACCAGTTTCCCCTGGAACCTCCCAAGGGAAGGTGTGTCACAGATGACCTGGAGGCAGCAGGGACTGGAGAAGACATTTCATATTTCAGCTGCTAAACTGGGAGGCTGTCAGGGAGAAGAGAACAGGTCTGGGACCCCTCTGAGTACTCCCATGAAGGATGCAGTAAACATTTGCTGAATAAAGGAGCGAGTGCAATGCACCTTATGAAGAAACCCTGCTTTAATAATAATATATATTAAAAAAAATCAAACCTGGAGTGGGTATGTTTTTGGCAATTACCACATGGTGTAGGGGTCTTCATCAGATGAATGTGATATGAACTATTCTCCAAATAGTTGCCTCTAGTTCTCACCCACAAATTTATAACTAAAAAATGTCAAACCTTCCCAATTAGCACTAAAAATAATATTCTTATAATTATTTTTAGATAACTCTTTCCTAGAGATTGTGATGCTAGTTACCTTTAGTAGCATCTGAGTAATACTCAACCAAGAAAATAAAACAATCCCTACATACTGATAAAACCTGTCTACGGAAGTATTGCCAGACTAAGAAACAATGTGACGGCCAAGCACAGAGTGTGCCTTGGGAACCACAAGGGAGCAGAAATCTGTTTCATATAAACTCAGGCCTTGGAGGCAACAGCAACTTTCCCTTGATTTTTCAGTCTACTTTTGATTTCATTCATTCTTTCAACTGAAAACATCCTGTCTTTGAAAGAATTTATTCTAATGTAAAACATTAAGTTAACATGATGCAGAATGAACAAAGAAGTAGTCTTCAATAATTAAGCAGCCTACATATTTAATGACATGTCTTGCTTGCATTAGACGTCCTGGTGAACAGCTGCAGACTACTTTGAAGGCAACTTAAAAGTGCAGTGATGACAACGGATTGCAAATCACCGTATTAGGAATTAGAGAGTTTTGTCTCATTAATATGCAAACAGATTTTTAAAAAGTGTCGAATGATACAGGCTGTTGACAAAAACTGGAAATAGCATTTTCTTAGTCCACATAAGCAGGGGATGGCAAAGAAGTCATAGAATGTTACGGAGATTCCCCAACGAATAGGCTAACTTGAGAAAAGGAGTGCCACATCTTCACTGCTAAGTTCTGCGGTGTACAGAGCAACATTCACGTGTTTGCTTTTGGATTGAGCCCAGTGTGTATCCACCAATGTACAGCAGACACAAGATCTGGTATGTGTCAGAACGGCTGGGTTTATTGACAGTTTCATATCTTGACTTGATCATTACACATGTATGCATGTATCAAACTATCACATGTAACCCTAAAATATGTACAGCTATAATGAATCAATAAAGGAAAAAATACATACATCGATATAATTTCCATTGATATAGTCTGAGTTAATGTCTCCTTCTATCGTCTGCAGCCTCACCCGGGAATGATCATCTGCAAAGGAAAAAGAAAAGAAAACAATTAACAGAAGCAATCTGTTAGGATGCTCCAAGCCCCAGAATGTAGGCACATTACAGTGAGATCACCCACATACACACTGTTTTAAAGATAAACAAAGAATTAAATTCTACACACCTTCCACTTCCTATTTTGCTATTGAGACTGGGAAAGATTTATAATTCTTTACATTTTACACTAAATCTCATTAACTTATTCTTTGATCATTGACAGACGTAAAGCAATGTCAAAGGTTTAAAACTTTTACATACAGTCCGGTGAACCACAACAGAATTATTTCTTGGACTGGAAGACGGAGCAACTTCACTACACCACATACAAACCCTGAGATGCTGAAGGTTGCCTGTGATGTTCACCTTGACAAATGATGGCTATAAACCCACGGCCCAGCTTTCCAGGATGTGCAGACACGATCCTAACCTTGGTCATCGTCTGGGATGTCCCTAAGCAGTCCCTCTGTACCTGAGGGTCTCAACAGGCAAGACCAAGCTGTCACCATGAGTTGTGTGACCCCAGGCCAGGCACTGATGCCACCAAGCCACAGCATCCTCATCTGGAGAAGGAGATGACAGCACCTGCCTCAAACTGGACTGTTTCAAGCATTAAATGAAACGTAAATTGCGACAGAGCAAGTTCTGTAACTGGGTTATGTCTGTGGTATTAATTAGCTATATTTAAGTTACTTCCTGAATAAAAAGTTTTCTCTGTAAATACTGCTGGGGCATCTCACTTATTTCCTTGAAAATGCATATCTGAAAAAGGAAAGCACTAAAGCTACCTAAGGGCAGGGTTTTCCTGTTTTGATCACTGCTCTACCCCGGGCCCCTAGATTACTGCCTGGAGCACAGCAGATTTCCCCCGCAAATAGTTTTTGAATAAATGAAAAGTGAACTTTTTGTTTTTTGAAAAAAATGTCTTTAAAAAAATTATTTTCCCAAATTGACATTCCTTTTAGTAGAGCAACCTTTCCTTCCAATGAAAGCACACACCAAAACTCCGTATATAGAAGAGATAAAAGCTGGCTGTCCTGAGAAGGAGGCAGAGAAGAGGCCTGATAAGGATATTTTGCAAAACTTCACTTCCAATGTGGCTGCAGCAGCAGAGAGCCTGTTTCTGAGCAGTTGCGGCTTTCTTCTGATGCTGTCTTTACTCAGCATTTCATTTGAGTTAGCAGGTGAGAAACGAAGCCCACAGCTTGAGGTGGGAGCTAGGAGAGCTACAGACAGAGCATTTTGTCCCCAGTCACTGGATCCAGTGTTGACAGGGACCCTCTCCTTGGTTTGAAATGCTAACGGATAAAAGTCAAAATTTCATACTCAGTCCTGAAGTTTGACCTCCCACTTGGCAAATGTTTTGTTTGTTGTCAATAGAGGATGGCAGAAGGGAATCCGTGTCAGTATTTGAACCTTTCCTCCTGATAGGGCTTTTCACTCCATGACAGGTCGTCATATTACTTCAAGCCGGTGCCTCCCGATTAGTCAGGGAGCAATAAACTTATCTGCAATGTGGTGACAGACTGGGCCAGACAAGGAGAAAAACCTAGAGGGAGTTGTGTATTCCTGCTCTGCTCAAAGGAGCATATGGGAGAGGGGTTACATGTGCGAGTTCTGGGTCAGGTATGTGGGTTAGAATTCTCTACTTGTGAACTGGGGCAAGTTTCTTAATCTTTCTCTGCTTCAGTTTCCTTGTCTGTAAAATGGAGAGGAACACTGCCAACCTCATGAGACGATTCTGAGCATTAAAACAGTATACATAAAGGGCAGGCACGGTGGCTGACGCCTGTAATCCCAGCACTTTGGGATGCCAAGACAGGAGGATCACTTGAGCCTAGGAGTTTGAGGCCAGCCTGGGCAACACAGCAAAACCTTGCCTCTAGAAAAAACTAAAAAATTATCCGGGTGCAGTTGTGTACGCCTGTAATCCCAGCTACTTGGGAAACTGAGACCACGGGATCTCTTGAGCTCAGGAGTTGGAGGTTGCAGCGAGTTATTATTGTACCACTGCACTCCAGCCTGGGCAACAGAGCAAGAACCCATCTCAAAAAATAAAAAACAAACAAAAAAATAAAATAATACACATAAAGAGATCAGAAAAAATCGTGGTAAGTGACAGATAAATGTCGGTTATTATTATCATCATGTGGTATGTAATAGACACCCACACTTTTCTTCTGTCTTTATAGCTGATGTCCAAACAGATACTAGCAACTCCAGAAATGGGGCCATCTGCACTCAGAGTGTTTCCTCACAGTGACCCACTTTAAGAACCAGTTTCCCAGGACACATTTTGCTTAAACCAGTGGCTCCTTATAAATATTTTGCCCATGTGGCATTGTGGGGAGGTGAGTTGTTGGTGCACTAGGTATGTATGGACTATTGTGACTTTTGTATTTGTTGGAGAGCCAGGCCCACACACACTGTCACACAGAGTGGGGCATAAGCAATTTTGCTGGGAGAGCTGTATACGCTTCCTGAGGGAAAGATGCTACCCTGGAACTGCACCACGGCTACTCCGCACACATCGGGCTCTCAGTCAGCTCCTCCGAGGCGGTCAGGCTCACCTTCTGTGCACTTAGACTCGCCCTGGGCAGTTTTTCAAAAGGCAGCCAACCAGATAGAGCCTTACAATCTTTGGAAGCAGGCCTGTCATAAGGATATATTGTACCCCTTGTCAGAATCCCTTCTATTTCACACTTTATTTAAAACCTCAGGATGAATGTTGCCCAGTCTCTGTGATTTACCACCCTTGGGCTTCTCAGGTTGTTCTGGAATGTTCTCCTTAGGAACCTCAATCTCTGACAAGACTAAATTCCCATCCCCTATATCCCCTATATACAAAGCATCTGAAATGAAGAGTTCTCTCATCATTCCCTCATCATGTCCTACAGTTCAGTTTATTCCTGCCCCCAAATTTAACTTGGCTGCTACTTCTCCGAATCTAATTGCTCTTGCTCTGCTAGCAATGGAGAAACCCATAACACACATCCACAACACGTTTCCTAAGCAAAACAAGATTGTTTTTGTTTTTATATGCACGATAGTACCTTTTCTTCTTTTAAAAAATTAATTCAACTACATTATAATGTCTTATGGCAAAAGACCACGCCTTATATATTCTGACTACCCCTAAGAGTGCCTTTCCCAAGGCCACAGCGCCCAACCCGAGGGCTCCGTTAACAGCACAGTGGGCAGTGCCGTGCGAGTGGCCCTGCCTAGCACACAGAAGCCAGCAGAAGGTATCTAACTCTCCCCCATGCTAACAAATAGGCTGTGGCCCAAGGGCATCCAAGGTGCCTGGACTGTGTCCATAAGGTGCCTGGACTGTGTCCATAATACTGTTTTTAATTTCAGTTTTAACACAGGCTCACCTAATGTTGTTAGAGCAGTTTCATTTTCTAGAAATCTCTCTTACATATCCATTCCTTCCCATTTCTAACTGTCCAAATTTTACCTGTTTTTCAAGCTCCAACTCAAATGGCCCTTCTTCAATAAGGTTATATTTATTGAATAATTTTTGAGTACCAGCTATCTGCCAAACACCATGCCAAATGTTGGGGATACGGTGGTGATCAAGTTAGATACGAGGTCCTTGAGTTCAGGGGACTTAAGGTAATGGAAAAGACACCAAACAGTAATTTCACAATAACGATTTAAATACAATTTTGGTAAGTGCTAAGTTGGAAAGGACAGAACTACGACAGTGCACAGCATGGGACCTGACTCACTCTGAAGAGCCTGCAAACAACACCCTAACAAAGGGACATTTAGGCTGAAACCACACAGGTAGTTACTAAATTCCAGGTCTAGGAAATAGCATGTGGTCAGGCCATGAGGTAGGAAGGATCTAGTATGTTCTGGAAACAAAAAGAAGGGTGGTATGGGGGATATACCATGATATGTTGGTGAGAAGAGTGGTGGGAAACTTGAACAGACAGGAGGGAAGGGCCAGGTCATTAGGACTTTTGTTCTGAGCACAGTGAGATGCCACAGATCTATGTGGGATGCCACGGAAGCCATGTGGAGCATTTGGAACAGGGGAGGGGTTCACTGCCTTTTATCAGACCCCTCCTACTACTGTTGGGGAGGGGCTGGAAGGGGTCCTCTGTGTGTGGAGGGATGGCAAGGGGCCTGCAGCTGCAGTCCTGGGGACAGCCGATGGCAGCTCAGTGTAGAGGGGGCCAGTGGGCAGCCCTGAGGGTGTTCAGGAGGTCAGACTGATTGCAATAATCAGCTCATCTCACGTGAGAAGAGTGTCATTGAATGACTTCTAGGACTGTGCCGTAAGACATGGTGGATGATGGCATCATTCACTGAGCGGTGGAGCACAGTGTGGGGTGTATTTAACCTGAGGTGTCTGCCACTGAGCAGAGACACAGAGTGCGGGACTGGGTGTGTGTTTTCCTTCCTTGAACCTCACCAGTTCTTTGATTTTGTTTCTTGCTACTCTTATATACAGTTATCTGTGTAATGTCTTCTTTTTCCTACGGATCAAAACTACTTAGACTAGGAGCTATGTCTTATATACATCTTTACCTGTGTGCATGCTTCTAGGGAGCATGATCAATATATATTTGTTATTTTTAGGAGTGAGAAAAGCCCAGCTCACAATGAGATCCCATCACACAACCCCTAGAAAGACAAACATTAGTCTGACAATACCAAGTGTAGGCGAGCATGTGGAATAACATGAACTACAGATGCCGCTGGTGGAAACAGGAATTAGTACAACCACTAGGGAAAACAATTAGCTATTACCTAGTAAAGTTGCAGATACCCATTCCCTATGATCCAGTGGTGGAGATGCTGTGTGCACTTTGATATATATACAAGAACATGGATAGAAACATTACTCACAATTGACAAAACTGTAAATAGTCCAAATGTCCATCAATAGGAGGGAGATAAAAATTGTGTTATATGAATAAAGAGGAATGCTATTTAGTAATGACAATGAACAAGCTATAGCTACATACAACAACTTGGACTAATTATACAAACATTATTATAGAACACAAAAAAAGTAATACACAGAAGTGTATGTACCCATGCTGTCCAGCAGGACTCTGTATTGGTGGAAATGTTCTATTATCTGTGCACTCCAGTACAATGGTCACTGGTTATCACACACATGAAATGTGGCTGGAGTAACTAAAGAATTTTTAATTTTATTTAGTTTTAATGAATTTAAGTTTAAATAGTTTTATGTAGCTAGTGGTTTTACCATGGGGTAACACAGATATACTATATAATTTCATTTATAAAAAGTTCAAAAACAGGTAATATGGTAGCTTCCTGCCACGTGTGGCTGATCTTCTAATTATACTGCAAGTGCAAGATACACACCAAATTTGGAAGACTTAGTATGATAAAAAGAATGTAAAATATCTCATTTGTAATTTTTATAGTATTACATGTTTAAATGTTAATGTTTAGGATATACTAGATTAAAAAATATAGCATTAAAATTAATTTCACTTACTTTTTTTTGTCATTTAGCAGGGTTAATAACATTTTTTTTAAAAAAATTTAAAATTCTATGTGGCTGACAGTTATAGTTCACACTTTATTTACATTCGACCATGCTGCTAGGAGATACAGAAAACAGAAAGATAAGCATGAAAATTATTACTCTAAGAGTCCTGATCATAGCTATTCCAATGCAGGGAGGGGTGAGCCATGAGCAGGACGAGGTGTGCTGGGGCTCTCTGGGTTGCTGGCAATGGTCTACTTGGTGGTTTTATAACAGTCTATTAAACTGTAAATGGATTTTTATACCATTTTCTATACATATACTTCACTATTTAAAAATGAGTCCACTTTGAAGACAGATACAGAATGAATAGATGGACAAATACTATCTGGTTCCACTTACAAGGTACCTAGAGTAGTTGAATTCACAGAGATAAACGGTAGTTATTCGGGGCTGGGTGGAGAGAGGATGGGAGGTTGTTTAATGGGTACAGAGTTTCAGTTTTGCGAGATGAAAAGAATTTTGGAGACAGATGATTGTGATGGTTGCACAGCAATGTGAATGTACTGTTACATCAAATTAAATGTGGCCTAAGGCTGCCTCCATACCTACCTGTAGAGGACTGCAACCTAACTTAGTATGTAAACAAACTGGAAGCTTAACTTTGTACATTCTTGTGACAAATATCTGAGTCTCAGCCAATCACAAGCAGGTAGTTTCAGCCAATCGCAGGCAGCCAACTCATCACACCAAGCTCAAGTGAGGCCGGTGCCCGGCTATAGCAAATCAGGTGATTTCTCTACTTTGCTTCTGTGTCTGCTGTCTATGAAAGTCACACTGCTGCGCTGAGCTCTGTAAATCTCTTCTCATTCTGAGCACTGCCCAATTCATGAACTGTTCTTTGCTCAAATAAACTCTGTTAAATCAATCTTGCTAGACAGAATCGTTTTAATAGTACTTAATGCCACTGAACTGTATACTTAAAAATGGTTAAGATAGTATATTTTATGTTATATGGATTTTACCACAATTAAAAAAAAAGTCAAATTTTTCCATCCCCCCTTGTATATAACAGCTCATGTTCCACTCTAACCCCCAATATTCTGGAAACAGCACTTTCCAGGATGGGCTTACAGTCTTAGAGCCCTGTGGATTCCTTGCTAGGTAGACTCTCTGAGATGGGCTAGTTCCCTTTCTCTGATGAGATGAAGGCAGTGGTGACAGTGACTGTGTAGCTTGTTAACAGAGGACAACAGACATACATTATTAATGCGCACTCAGTAGATACGTTTAAGAATTATTGAAGTGAAGATTATGAAGTATTCTTTCTTTCAGTGATAAAATAAGTGTGACTATGATGCATGAATCTGCCTTAAGCTGGGGAGATGCCTATGTCAGCAGTGAGAGTGGGCTGAGTCTCTAGAAACCCGGCTGTAGAGGAGAACATGGGTATGTGTTTTGCCCACGGAGAGCAGGCTGGTCATCACATCATTGCATTTTTGGACTGTAAGGGGTCAGCGCTTACCAAGTCCATCCCTCTGCCCTCCAGAATATATTAAGTGGGAAAGTATCACCATCACCCACATTGACTGAGTGAATGTATCGATAAGAGTGAAAGAGGTGATGTGATTAGCCCTCCAGCCCCAGAGTCTGCCTGTCAATTGGACATCTAAGAATGACTCGGCCCAGAAACTGCAGATTCTCATGTGTCCTCTTTTAAGTAAGGCTCCCAGTTGGAGATAAAATCAACAGATGCAGACTGTTGGGGACAAATAAATCAGTATATCGAAGCTCATCACCATATTTCCTTGAAATCTCATTCACCTTGAATCACACGCAATTAAGAAGATGAATATATATCAACCGTTCTTTTAGGAAAACTCAGTTATTCTCTGGGGGCATTGTTGAGGCTAAATCGCATCAAATTTCTATGAGGAATGCCTAAAGGACACGGGAGTTATTCAAAGAACCCAAAGAAATGCCAGCTGCCCCCTGACTGAGCCCTGTGCTGCCAGTTTGCTTGGAAGGGCAGCAGCCGGGAGGGACCCTTGTCAGGGCCAGAGTCTGTTTGGGCTGTAAGGAGGAAGCTTGGAAAACGCAACTGCTCAGGTACAAGATTTGGGAATTCTACTGAGATTTGTGGTCAAAAAAACGTCAATAATTGAAAATGGAAGTCACAGGGTGAAGACTGCAGGGACTTAGTATTTCTGGGGGACACAGCCTGGTAAGTGTGGGAAGACCTGAGCTGTAGGGTTACTAATTACCGTTTGCATTTCTCTCACGGCATGGCTGTTTTTCTGTCTTCTTGGTTGTTCTAAAGCCACGTCAGGTTCAAATTTTGCAGTAAAATGAAAATAACAGGGGCTTTGGCATCCTGGACACCCTGATTTGCTTGCTGGCTGTACAACCCATGTGAATTGTGGACTCAAACTGTGATTTTTGCTGAGCTTTATCTGTGAAAAGGGGTGACAACAGGCTACTTTCATAGGAGTGTTGAGAAGACCAAGTGAGATAACACACAGTACGGCCAAGTGCCTGGAACACAGTACAGTTAGTTCCCCTTAAAAAGAAATTACCCCTCTTATGTGAATAAAAGCAACATCCTCATTGAAGTTTAACTGTAAGGGCTTCAGAGCGTCCAGAGCCAGTGTGCTTGTTTGGGGGAACAGCACAGCAGGGTCCTACTGGGAAACGCTAAGCAGTTAATCTTTGAGGAAGAGAATTTTGAGCTAGTTTTAAAGAGGAAATAGGGAAAAGGTTTGGAAACAGGCTGAATACTCGTCATCTCCTATGTCTCAATCCCCTGGCATCTACCAACAACTTTTCTTTCCTATCCCTCTTTCTGGGTTGTGTCGTACAGAGAGTAAGCTCCCAGGCCCTGGAGCCAGAATCCCTGTTCCAACTCAGGTTCTGTCACTCTCTGGTTTTGCAAACTTGGACAAGTTACTTAACATCTCTGTGCCTCAGTTTCCCCAACTGTAAAATCAGAATAAAATAGTGCCTACGTTATGGAGTTTTTGTGAGGATTAGGTGAGTTAACATAAGGAATACATTAGTAAGTGTCTGGTATATAATCAGAAATAGAAACAAAGTTAGCTATTACTTGTTTCATTACTGCCAAGGACTTGATTCAAGACCTGATAGTTTTTTATCTGCATTGCTTCATTTTTGTCCCTACATTCCTCTCTTTCTAACAAATCCATGCTGAAAGCTGCTTTTCTACAACAGATTTTTTTTCCTTCTATTACCACCTTGTTTAAATCATTCAATGATATAAAGAGGAAACTGATCAACAGTGGTCATACAAAGAAATCTGATACAATCATTAGAAGACATTACTATGGCTTTGATTTAACTACCTGGATTGATATCTGTGACATATTACAGAGTGAAGAAGAGCAGGTTACAAAGTAGCATGTCTAATAAAAGTCTATTTACTGAAATAACCTAATACACTTGTGTGTGTGTGTAGGTAGGCACAGTGGGATAACTGGAAGAATGAAGTTTCTGCCGGGGATAAAAGGTATATTTTCATCTTTATGATTTTAAGTACTGCTTTGACTATCTACATGGTTTATACTGTCTTTGTAGTCAGAGAGAAAACAACAAATCTATTCTCATTAAAAAATAGAGCCAATAAAAATGAAAAAATGAAAAAATAAAGTCAATAACTTCATGACATAGGGGAAAAAAAGACTGGAATGAAACAGAAAACAAGGTTAGCAGGACTTGAATTAGGATGGTGAGGTTCTGGGTAATGTTCCCCAACTTTACAGTACAAATTTTCTTTAATGTGTATGAATTGCTTTTGTAATTGGAGAAAAAGAAACCTATTTGCCACGCATGACTGGAATGTGATCAAAATAAAACTAATGTTTATATCATAATCACAACCTAATGTCACCCCATTACAAAATGTAACTAACTCTCCCACTTTGAGAAACTCCATCTGCCTAAAAGACTACTTGTTTTTCCTCTCATATCTTTCAACAAGGCCTTTACTAGATGAAATAGGGCTAACCTGGTATTTTTGGCTAAGAAACAGGCACACAGAGACCTGGCCATAACAAACCACTGCTCACTGCTCAAAAATGACAGCCTGCTAGCCGGGCGCGGTGGCTCATGCCTGTAATCCTAGCACTCTGGGAGGCTGAGGCGGGCGGATCGCTCAAGGTCAGGAGTTCGAAACCAGCCTGAGCAAGAGTGAGACCCCGTCTCTACTAATAATAGAAATAAATTAATTGG